>JABSTQ010005412.1:0-21400 GCA_013358835.2 Ixodes persulcatus
AAAGCACTTTTTAACCTTTTTTTTTTTTGAGCGCAGCTCTTAGGCGCTTGTTTCCGGCTTAAGCGGCGTCGCCGTCGTCGTAACGCTTTTTCGTGACGCGTCGGCGTAACGCTTTTTCGTGACGTGTTGGCGTAACGCTTTTTCGTGACGCGTCGGCGTAACGCTTTTTCGTGACGCGTTGGCGTAACGCTTTTTCGTGACGCGTCAGCGTAACGCTTTTTCGTGACACGTAAGCGCAACGCTTTTTCGTGACGCGTCGGCGTAACGATTTTTCGTGACGCGTCGGCGTAACGCTTTTTCGTGACGCGTCGGCGTAACGCTTTTTCGTGACGCGTCGGCGTAACGCTTTTTCGTGACGCGTCGGCGTAACGCTTTTTGGTGACGGGTCAGCGTAACGCTTTTTCGTGACGCGTCGGCGTAACGCTTTTTTGTGACGCGTCGGCGTAACGCTTTTTCGTGACGCGTCGGAGTAACGCTTTTTCGTGACGCGTCGGCGTAACGCTTTTGACGCGTCAGCGTAACGCTTTTTCGTGACGCGTCGGCGTAACGCTTTTTCGTGACGCGTCGGCGTAACGCTTTTTCGTGACGCGTCGGCGTAACGCTTTTTCGTGACGCGTCGGTGTAACGCTTTTTCGTGACGCGTCGGCGTAACGCGTTTTCGTGACGCGTCGGCGCGTCACGAAAAAGCGGCCGGTGAAAACCGGCCGCTAGATAAAGCTGTATACGACAGATAACGAAGTATATATACCTCAGTTGAGGCTGTATACATTCCAGATAAGGTTTCATATTCGCCAGATAAGGCTGTATATACGCCAGATAAGTCTGTATATACGCCATATCAGGATGTATATATGCCAGATAAGTCTGTATATACGCCAGATAAGTCTGTATATACGCCATATCAGGCTGTATATACGCCAGATAAGTCTGTATATACGCCAGATAAGACTGTATATAATCCGTATATAATCATATAATGTTTGATATGGCCAGATATGGCCCAGATATAAAATTTCTATACGGGCTTAATTGAAACGCGGTGGCCAATAGTTTTCGGAAACTCCTTAATGACTCGTTACAAAAAATCAATTGGTTTTCAACACAGACTCGAAACGGTGTCAATAGACTTTCAAATTATATTCATATGAAATATATTAGAACCTTTATGCGGTAGCACGTCGAAACTTCAATTGGAACGCGGTGGCCAATAGTTTTTCGTAAACTCTTTACGGATTTGTTACAAAACTCATTTGCATTTCTATTGAGACTTAAAAAGATACAATGAGTAGACTCCATAAACTTTCATATGAAATTCATTAAACATTTTTGTAAATGAAGCGTGTTTTGAGATTCCCGTTCAATGGCCATAACTCAATCTACGAGCACTGACCATCCTAAAAAAAAAAAAAACAAAAAAAAAAACAATTACATTTATCCGCGGCTGATTCGCATCTTAAGAAAGTGATGAACTATCGAGACACTTACCGTTGGCGCAGAACGAGAGAAGGCGCTACCAGACCTTGCTGAATATGGTGACGGACGGCGCGTGTCAGCCATACGCGAGAGATGGTTTTCCGGGTGGACGAGCGGCTGACCAGTCGAGATCTCGTCCACGCGGGAACCTACCGCTCGCAAGTGGTTGACAATGAGACGTCCGTTGTTCGACCGTATCCAGCAAGGCTCGGTAGCGACATCTGTCATTCTGCTGCGACGGCAAGTGTCGGCAAATTCTATTATTTTTTTTATTATGCAAATCTGCCGGAGATGAATGCAATATTAGTTTGTTTAGGATGGTTAATGCTCGTAGTCTGAGATATGACAATAAAACAAGAATCTCAAAAAGCGCTTTAGTCCCCCTTTAACACAAGGCTGCGCTGCGGCAAAGCGACATGTGCAGAATTGCAATGCCTAATCAACGGCGCGGCTTCTCGGCAGTGCACCAGTGCGTGGTGAGAAGCGCACTTGTGAGGAGCGATTACCGGAAGTTTTGACCGATTTGCACAAGCTTACAGGAAAAATCTCGGAATACTACGGCCCCTGAACTATTAGTTTAGGTATTTATAAACTGAAATTACCTTTTGGTGCAATTTAGGCATAAATTCATCGCATTTTTGTGAAATGTAGCAGGGTAAGCACTTTGGCGGAGCACACACGTCAATGATTTTCCTTAGGAAGGAATTCTTGCACATCCCGATCAAAAGTTTCCATCTTCAACTTTCTTCCTTAGGTTCGATGCAGCAGGACTTCAAGAGATAGCTTGGTGGCTAAATTGATCCCCTTAAACGAAAAAAAAAAGGTTTTTTAGCACTCTGGCTGGGACACGCGTAATAAAAAACAGAAATTTCGAGAAAAAAAATTAAAGCAATATTGACGGCGAGTGATTTATTTGAAATCGTGCGCGCGAAGTCCGTGACGTTACGGGTCATTCGGGAATGACAATTTGGGTCGTGAAAGCAAAGCCGATTCACCTTGCCTCCGCGCGCCCGAAATGCCGAGAAAGAAAACAAGTGGTGAAGAGATGACAGCCGACTAAATTTCGTCTCGCGCGGCATTATTGCTCTAAACAATTTTTTCGCTTAAATAATTTTTTTTTACTTCCGTGTCCCGACCAGATTGTTAAAAAAATTATTGTTCTTTTCAGGGGTCCTTTTATGGGTTGAGTTTCCCACTCAATGAATTGATCAGGACGCACCCAGAACTAGAATAGCCACCTACAATTTCTCTTGCATACAGCCTGTTTCACATCTCAATGTTTGAATTTCAGTTTCTGCGCATTGGTCCAAGAGTGGCCTAGATTGACTGGTTGGACTTTCTTTCCCCATCATGCACGCAGTGTACAGTACTTTAAGCATCTGCAATTCTAGACAGCAGAGGAAACGTGCCAAAGTCCTGGTTTATATACAGAATCGGGCTCCACAATAGAGCGCTACGGAATCGACCTCCGGGAAGCAAGCGCCTGCATGATCGAGTGTGGTTTCTTGGCAGATGATGGCCTTTAACACTGGTGTTGATCAACATAAGTGATGAATGTCTTGAAACTTATTTCTCGGATGCAAGACCCTGAATTGGACCTGGAACTCGGACGTAGCTTGTGCATGCTCCTTTGATATCCTTCTGAAGACTGCCTGAAAGAACTGCTAGGGAATGGCGGCTGGGATGATGGTGTAACAAGATGCGTCATAGCAGCCGCCATGTACTGGTGCAGATTGTCTCAATACCGGTGTGGCTCGTCCTGGAAGTGCCACCAAAGAGAGCGAGCAGAGAGGAGAAAATGTTGCTTTCGTCTAAACGTTCAAACTTGGGCTTCTTTGAATCTCCCTTGACGAACTTGCTAGTGAGACGAAGCAGAAAAGGCACTTGCTGTGCCCGCCTTCCACTGCTATAACACTGCCAGGATTGAGACCAGGGGTTCATTCATGATTATTAATCTGGGACTGTGTTGCTAATCCTTGGAAAGGCCTCCCGAGGGGTGTATAGTGAAGACGCCGGCGACCGTCAAGGTCAGAGAGGAACGAACACACACACACACGCGCCTGGTCCAAACAAGAGAACAACTTGCGAACGCACCACGTAGAGCTTCTGCTTGACGCGCTTGGTTTTCTATTCAGAAGTCGCGAAAGTTCGCCAGGGAACTTTCACCTGCCGAAGATGTGTGTTTGACCGACGAACAGTCCCCTGCCCCAGTGCTTAGCCGAGCGCAACGCCCACGTTCTTACGTCGTCGAAACTCCGCGGAGTGAATTGTAGGAAAACGGCGACACCTGGTTCCTTTCGGGAGCCAACCTAGGGACCAAGTTCCAGTCCTGCCAGCTCCGGTTTTGCCATGCTGCTGAGCGTCGTAAAAAAGGAGTCTGCTAACTCACCCGCTTGTTGCAACTTTCTGTGGAAGCTTGCGCTCTCGTAGAGCTCATTGACTGGGTGAACGAAGTACGCGCTGAACGTCTCAGCAATCAGACCTTAGCTGTCGACGTCTGAGCCACCGACGTGTAGCGAAGTCAGGAGGTCCCTTACTCGCGGCCCCATGGAGTATAGTAGGGTCCAAACACGCACTTCATCGCTGGCGGCGTAAAGTCCCGACGCGTAGACGTAGTCGTCGAACTGCTGATGCCACTGTTTCCATTTCATGTGGTTGCTGAAGTCAAACGGGGGCAATGCTCGTAGATTGAGCGCACCGACTGGCAACGCTCCCGGACCGGCGGCGGCGCCCTCCCCCTTGGCAATGGCGGTCTTCTCCGAAGCTGGTGCTGGCGCTTTAAAAGAGAAAAAGCGCTTGCCGCTCGCTCCTGACACCTTGTAGAGACCGGCGACAGTCAAGGTCAGAGAGGGACGAACACACACACACGCGCCTGGTCCGGGTGAAGCGAAACGAGACTCTTCGTCTACCTCTTTACTCTCTCGCATATATGCAACCTAGTGGTAGCGACACCTTCCACAACATATAGCACAGTTTTGTGTACTTTGAGTTGAAAAATCTTAGTGATGTTGGACTCAGCCTGGGGGCATGCTAGGGGAACGTTGGGGAGGTGTGCGTATAAGTCGCTGGTCGTGAAAACCAGGAGCATTACATTCACTTTGCTCAGTTTCCTGGATCTGGTCTGGATCTGTCTGTAATTTACGGTGCCTTTAGAACTTAAGCATTATACAGTGATGACATCACCAGTTGGAAATTGATGGGAGCGAAATAAAGATGATAAAACTAGACTGTAGGTGGAGTCTACCACTAACACGGTGAATCTATCAATAGCATGGACTCCAGATTCACACAAGAATGTCCCATGGGTAACAGGATCTGATGCACAGATAATTCTGAAGATGGCTTTAATGCTTCCGTTTCAATTCCAATGGACCTCCACAGGCCTAAAGGGCATCTCAGAACTATTTTGTGAAATTTAGTGCCATTTCAGGTAACTGAACAGGTCGCATACGTATGTATCAAGTGCAGAGAATGGAACAATGAAGAAAGAGGCACCAGGACAAGGTCCCTATCTTTTGAAACCGAGTTCTGCATGGGTTTTTACCCCGTGCTCTATTCTCTGCTCTTTGGGCTTAAAAATACGTATTGCAGCAGCCCTAGCTCACCTCCACTGCTAATCAAAGTAACGCGATGTAAAATAATGATAGGCGTAAGAAACACATAGCTTGAAACCAATTCGCGTCCTTTTAATTTCACAAAACTTGGTACGCGCCAAATAGCCTATAGATGGTATAAATCAAAGAAATCTGTGAAATAAAACGTGGAAATACGGCGGAAAAATTAAACACTTGCGCGCATACAACCATGGTCGGAAATTCCTTCACGGCAATTTCGTTTAGCAACAAACAAGTGCTAATTTAGCTGCGAACCATTGAAGCGGATTAAAAGTCTGCATAGCGTTTCAGAGCAAGAAAAACAGCCAATTAATTGAAGCAGTTCGTTTGGAGGGCGCTACACGGGCGCGTAAAAAGGCGAGAAGGCTTACTTCGACAAGAATCACACTCTCGAACGACACAGTTGCAGTTGAGGGCGCTCGTTCACGCTTCTTGAAATACAGTTAAAAAGCACCGCACATTAGCACTGCAAGCACTCCACGTGTACGCGGTTTCAATTTGCGAAAGCAGGAGCGAGAACCTACTTCGTTCAAGCTTGGGTAGAGAATCGCTGAGGTTGGAGCAGTCGGACTGTGGACATCGGCGTGCTCGAAACATCTGCTACCTACTTTTATGCGCGTGATATGCGGGATAACTCAATGGATATGCACTGACAGATGAAACAACGCGTACTCCATACAACAGCGCGTCACCCAAGTCACCACGACACCCAAGTATCCGACGGAGTGTAACAGACGCTCCTGCCGGCGACCGGCGCCAAATGTGCGTCGCCGTCAATATTTTGTGCGGCGGTAATCTGGCCAATCAGAGCACCCCGCTCCGCGGCAGATCTGGAAGGGCCATGTTTTGAAAATACGCTGCCCGGCTAAGGTTGGCACGACAATGTCCCTCTTCTAAAAGAACCAAACGCTGAAAATTAAGATGATTCACTAAGTGTCATGACCACAGAAGCTCTGCTATGCCTCTCCGGGACACGTCGGTATCCTCACACAATCCCTAATAAACAGAAAAAAAACGGGTCACGATGACATGTGAGTAGTAATTCAAAACGATTGAAAAATTGACTATCAATACAATCGATAATTCTTCCAAACCTATTAATGGTGTTGAACACTAAAAAGTGCAAACTATCGATAATACTGTCGTTAGTTGACTATCAATAGTCGGATATCAATATTTGAGTATGGTGGTACCATCGATAGTATAATCGATAGTTCACTATCAATAGTACAAGCGATGGTGCAATCGCTAGCAGTGTAGATAGTGCTATCGATAGTTGGCTTCTAGTCGACTATCCCTACTACCGAAAGTCAGCTTTCAGAAAACTATCGACTTTTAGGGAAATTGAAGCACTACCCAAAAAAGGGAATGATGACGATTATGTACAGGCATACAACACGTGGTTTCAGGGAAAAACTTTAAACTGAAAGGAAACAAAGCATAGAGTTTGTGGGTTTTGAGGCCAACGGCGCGGAGAAAGAACTCGTGCTCGGCGCCCGGCGCGCAACGTGCGCGCGAGCCACGCTCCAGGCTCGGGGCTCGGCAGTCGGTTGGCTGCCACCAGAAAGTAAAGGTGTGTTTTTCTGCGATCTGCCTCGTTGGTCCTTCTTGCGGGTGAGCAGTAGCACCGAACCCTACATTATTTGGCGCCCAACGTGGGGCAAGAACCCACGACCCTGTGATTAAGACTCTCATGCTCTACCGACTGAGCTAGCCGGGCCAGGAGCGTGGCTCGCGCCACCGGGACGTGCAATTTGAAGTTGGAGACCTTGTACTCCGACGGACACACCCACTTAGTGACGCCTCCAGAGGTTTCACAGCTTCCCTGGCGAACCGGTGGGATGGTCCATATAGAGTGCGAGACAAGGCCTCACGCCTTACGTACACGCTCGTTCATTGTGAGTCTGGACGACTCGCCGGACCTGTTCATGTCACCAACCTCAAACGGTATTATGAATCGGATGACGAACTTCTCTCGCAGGTGGAGAGTGATGCCGATCCGGGTTATACTTAATTCTGCGAGGACTATACCTGATGTTGGTGACGAAGACGAAGACGAAGACTTAGAAGATGCGCGTTGCAATAGGCTTTGGCGAGAACTAGTTCCCGCACCATACAGATTGTGCGCGTGGTTCTGTGCGATATACACTGACAGTGTGCTCGCAAATTTAGCTAGTCTATTGCCGCGCCCAACGTTACCGACGCTTTCTTGTAGAAGCCTTTCCCGAAGACAACTGTTCATTCTTTTTTTCGTTCTTTTTGAACCTTCGACATGTCCCGCTACCACCCCAACCGTTGCCGGAGGTTCTCTCAACCTCCTCGATGAGCCACGAGGTTTCGGGGACTACGGCAACGCAGTGGGCAGCCGAGGACCCTCTGCCGGCCCTAGCTACGCCGCAAGATCAGAAGCCCCGGCTGCGGCTACAACGACGGCTACGGGGCGCAGACCAACGGAGACCAGGACCGCAACGAAGGTCCACCTAAGCGTTACGTTGCCATCCACGGCCCCGGGGGTACCCACTCGTCCTCAAGCGGCGGGTCCACACCAAGGGTCTCTGCTGATTGTGTGCGGCCTCAACTCTAACAAGATGAACGCCGAGAAGCTCTTCAACCTGCTCTGCCTGTACGGCAACGTCGTCAATATCACTGAAGAACAAGAACGGCTGTGTCATGGTGCAGATGGAGGACCACCTGGCCAAGCAGAGAGCAGTGCGTCACCAAACCAACGCACAGTTCTCCAACATCAAGAGGCAGCTCGGGTACTAAAACCAGGCGCTCCTGAATGACGCGCAGCTGCCCTTTCAGCTTCCTGACGGCACGTTGTCTTTCAAGAACTTCATTGGCAACTGCAACAACCGCTTCACCAATCTGGAGGCGGCCTCCACGAACCGCATCCAGCCGCCTGCATCGTCACAACCCCCTCCTCCTCTACCACCAACAACCAGAGAGGACAGCCACGGATCCATCCAGAGGACAGAGAAGGGGGGAGGGGGGGGGGAAGTTTGTGGGTTTTGAGGCCAACGGCGCGGAGAAAGAACTCGTGCTCGGCGCCCGGCGCGCAACGCGCGCGCGAGCCACGCTCCAGGCTCGGGGCTCGGCAGTCGGTTGGCTGCCACCAGAAAGTAAAGGTGTGTTTTTCTGAGATCTGCCTCGTTGGTCCTTCTTGCGGGTGAGCAGTAGCACCGAACCCTACAAGTTTCATTCGCGTACAATTCATATAAGGTAAAACAGAAAATTTGCTTTCCTAGTTTTCTGCGCAAATATTTTGCATATTCATAATATTGAGATTTCAGGCTTTAGACTTCAGTATGCCAGGATTTGTAAAACTATTCAGTATAAAATATTTTCTTTGTCTTTCAGCTGGGGAAACACTCACTGAAGACATTTAGCATCAGGGCTTTCAGAAGTTTGTTTCACACTTTTCTCTTTAATACTCATTTCACACATATTTCTTTTCCTAGCCTTGACCACTGACAGGCGAAAATGAGCACTCTGCTGGAGATAATAATTTATTTTTTCCTGGTGAACATTTTGGCGAATCGCCGAAAATCTGGAATTAGCTGTTCACGAAAGCGCTTAGGCTTCTCTGCCATGCTACTTCGCCACTTTTTGTTCGGTTCTATTTTCGCAGATTTTAATAACGGTGGCTCGGAAATAATTATCTATTTGTATGAAACACCTTCCAAATACAGACGCCGTCAAATAATCTCTAAATATATACGTTTGAGTCAATAATGTAACATATATTTTTAATGCAAAAGCATTAAATGTCCCATAGACCGAAGCCGGTGGTGTCTTTAGTTACGAAAAACGGCACCTAAGTTCACATTTTCCCTTTGGCTGAGCGCAACGGCTCCTAAAGTACCATTGGCTGCGACTCGTCATACCAGATGCACCTTCTCGGAAGCCGGCGAGGCCGCTCGAGGTCAAAACGGACGAGTCGCAGAAATAAAACACAAAGAAAAGCAGATCAACGCAGATGCATCGTCATGAAAGGCGGAGGGGCCCCTGCAGGTCAAAGCCGATGTGTGTCAGAAATGAAACACAAAGATAAGCAGAGCAACGCAGATGCCTCGTCACGAAATCAGTAGAGCGGGCGGGGTTCGCCGCCCCTGCGCAGTGGGAGAGCGTGATGTCACCGCCAGAGCACTTTGCGAAAAGGAAGACGTGGTGCGGTGTTGTAGGAATGCGCTGCATGTAGGAATGCTTTCGCATTCCTACACGTAAGCAGCCTTAAGTGACCTCCTGTAATTTTAGGTGCAGACCTCGAATAGAACATTATCATATAAAAAGCTTATACCAAAAAAATATAGTTACTGGTGCTATTATTCTCCCATCCTCCAAAAACAATAAGCCTGGGAACATAATGTTATGTAAATTAAAAATAAATAAAAATAAGGAAATTTCTTGTAATCCAAGTCACGATATTGGTGGCAATGAGGCATTATTTCAGTGAAAAAGGATTGTGAATCCGAAAAGCAATATTGTTTCCTTTCTCGCAACCACTTTGTTTCGAAAAAAAAAACAAAAAAACGACACACTTACCGTTTCTTCCGGGAAAAATCTTGTCCTCATATATTCCTTGTGTTAAAAGATAAGTTCAAACATTTACACAATGCAAATGAACACTAAATTTATTTACTATGTTTCCATAGCTGCTTCCTTGTGGCAGCATGTTTGACTTTTTTTTTAAATCTTTAAACTTGAAACTTGAGTTTTCTACAGACCTTGTTTTCTATGCGATTTGAACAGATGTTTCTAGGGGCGGTTCTTTATTTATGTTCAAGCACCTTGCAGTGGGGTCGTCGGAGCGCCGTATTCATCGTAGTAGCCGCACGTGCCTCTTACGCACCTCTGGAAAAGAAAGCATACATTTTTTATATATTTTAATGTTGAGGTGCATGTCTTGTTGAAACTTAGCACATACGGGATTTGTTTACAAACCAGCCCTTGGCAATTGCTTTTTAAACCGTATTTAGGCGTTCCGCACTACGCTACTATGCATTTGCTTCTATCGAGATATACACTACAAATATGTGAAACGCCTAGGCTACATATTAGCTTACCATGAAAAGTGCACTTTAGTGCAAAGCGTTTTAGCATAACACATTATATTTGCCTGGATAACACCCTATTTGTAAGGTTGAAGCCCTAAGAATAGGGTGCAGTTGATTATTGCAGCATTCAGAAACAAGTTTCATGGGCAGCAATCTTGAAAGCAGCATGCACTGTGCATCGCTGTCATATGCATGGAAACCACACATACAGATACAATGGAAACCCCAAGAAACCATAATCACAACTTGTTGACCGCTCCACCACCTCTTGCACTTGATAATGTGAAGACATTGATTCGCAGGTAAGTGCCGCCGTAATTACAAAGGTTTCAAGCAAGTTGTTTTGCTGTCGTCAATATTTAACAAAATACAACACATTTCGAAGTTGAATGAATGTATCACAAAATTCAAAGCATTGGCATAACAATCTAATTAAGCAATGTAAATGTTACTTATGTCTGAACAATCGGCCAGTCAGCGACAACAATCCTGACAAAACGCGGTCTATGCGTGAAGATCGTATCAGAGCGCTTGCTAATTCACCGATCACACGAACAATATTCAACCTAACTTACTTTTTCGTGTAGCAAGAGTACCATAATGTATTCAAGAATTGAAAGATATTGATTTGCGGTTGATAACCGTCAAAATATAATGTCTAGAAATATGTTATGGCTTTCCCGTCAATATTTAAGTTCAACGAAGTTCAAGAAATATATCGGAAAATCAAAAGCATAGCAATTTATTCGATATAGTAGCAAAGTAATCGTTGGTAAGCTATTTAAAGTGGTTGTAAGGTCGCTTCGCCGAACACACTGCGGCAGCACAGAGAATTAAAAGATACTCATGCACAGAGTACACCTCCGCAATCGCGAAAGTTACAAGTATTTTGTTTTTTGGTTCTGGTCAATATTTCATTTGAAGTATGATACGGGGGTTGTGTTTCTTTAATATCCGAAGAAATTGGCTTGAAAACGTCGCTCGATGAAAAATGTTTCAATATATATCAAACGTAGCCACATCATGCAGCGACTTCTCCAAAGAAACTCGCCGCACACGTTAAGGCGATTTTCATGACCCGGCACAAGATTTTGCAACCCATCGTCGAAGGTCACAACCTGGATTCCCAGTCTATCTATCACGTTCTCGACAAGATCTTCTATTGCCACAGATGTTCTTCTCTGACCCCTATAATTATAAACGTCTGATTGCCCTTCCAGACACTTCATGCAGTTTCCTAAATAATCATTACATATCTGTAGAAAATAATGGTCTTGATGAACGCCTGATAAAATGATTGAGAACCCGGGTTGCAATAATCTTCAAGGAAGGCATCCTAATATTTGAGGCTTTTCATGGTAAGTGCTTGAATATGCATGGTAATTACGTGGAGGGTTAGGTACAGCATGTACTTATATTTCGTTGATGTTAAAGCATTTTATATCAATTTTGCATTGATCGTAATGTTTGTCGGGTGTTGAAGTGAAACAGTCCTTTTTCATTGAAGTTCAAGAGAACTGTAAAAATCTTAATTTTTTAAAAATAATGTTTAAGTAATACCGCCTAAAAAAAGGATGGTCTATAATGTGAGTTGTCCATAATGGTGGCACAAAATTCACATATTTATAAAATGAATGCAAGGGCGCAAACGAGCTGGTGAATATTAAGCATGACAACAGATTCCGAGACAGCATCTAAAAATGGCACATACACAAAAATGTATCAAGCGCAGCTGATTGTGACGTTTTTTGTGCGTGTTTTGTACACTCTTAGAAAAAAGGGTATAGATATTCCTCCCTAAGAAGAGGAACGGTCTTCTAACCTATGTTCGTTTAGAAAGGGAGAAACTTTCGTCCCTGAAGCAGAGGAGCAAATAGTTCCAACGTCGCCTGCATCTCATTATGACGGCCCCGAATTGAGCGAATCGAGCTCAATAAGGCTTAACGAGGACGCCACGGCTCTTGTACGGGACGAGATGAGCAGCAAATAAAAGCGAAACACGAGCTTTCCGCGAACTGTGTTTATTTCCGAAGCCAGATTCCCCCCGCAGGTACAGAAACTTGCGTTTTGAAAGCAGTTACTCAGTCTTCTCGTCGTCAGCACTGCGATGTTAAACGAAGACCACCAATACCCAGTACGTCTTACCTTTGCTGTTTCACGAGTCACATTTCCTTCGTCAACCGCACATCACGGAGGAGTGGAAACCAACCCGCGAAACCAAAAGCCGCTCTAAAAAAGCCGTTTACAACTCCCTCTAACGCCGAATTGGAGCGCAGCTCTTGAGGAGGAGGAGGGAAGGGTACTCAGGGGAGGGTATACCCCTCCTCCTCCTCCTCCTCCTCCTCCTCCTGCTCCCATCATTCTTCCATCTCCTCTGGGGGGGTCACGTGACCTCGGGGGGACGGGAGGTCACGCGACCTCGAGGGGGGTCACGTGATCTCGGGGGGGGGGGGGGTCACGTGACTCCCCTCCTCCCCCTCCCCCCCGAGGTCACGTGACCGTGCCTTGCATTATGGGACATTTCCCATTATGCACCGCGCGGTTACGCCGACGGCGTCGCCGACGCCGACGGCGACGCCGCTCAAGCCGGAAACGGGCGCCTAATGGTACGTTTACACCTGAGAAGAAATCCGCTGCCGCGGGAGCGGATCCGCTCCCGGCGGCGGCGGCGGCGAGCGGGTTGCGTTTACATCTACTTCCTTCGAGCAGTGGCGGCGGCACCAGCTGCGGCAGCGGTTCCCGTAACATATCGTCAAATATGACAAGAAGGCGCGAGAGTTCCCGCCTCGGCTCTCTCTCCCGGGCGTTGCTGCTCCCGGAACTACGCGTGCTCATGACGTAGGCAGCGTCGCGCTGCGCCAGAATGTCACTTCCGGTCAGCGAAACGCCTCGTTCGGCGGCAGAAATAGGTCCTGGACATAAACGGCTCGCCGCCGCGTTTTCCGCTCAGCGTTTCGCCCCAGCGGCAAAAGCTGGGCGGATTCGCTAGCGGATCCGCAAGTGTAAACGTGCCATAAGAGCTGCGCTCTAAAAATTGAAAGCTGTTTACAACTCCATGTAACGCCGAATTGGAGCGCAGCTCTTGAGGAGGAGGGGGGAAGGGTACTCAGGGGAGGGTATGCCCCTCTTCCTCCTACTCCTCCTCCCCTCATTCTTCAATCTCCTCCGGGGGGGGTCACGTGGACCTGAGGGGTCACGTGACCCCCCCTCCCCCCGAGGTCACGTGACTCCGGGGGGGGGGGCTCGCGCGGTGCATTATGGGACATTTCCCATAATGCACCTCGGGGGGAGGGCGTCACGTGACCTCAGGGGGGGAGGGGGTCACGTGACCCCCCCCCCCCCCCCCGAGGTCACGTGACCCCGGGGAGGGGGCCCGCGCGGTGGATTATGGGGCATTTTCCATAATGCACGGCGCGGTTACGCCGACGCCAACGGCGACGGCGACGCCGCTCAAGCCGGGAACGGGCGCCTAAGAGCTGCGCTCTAAAAGAACAAACTCGAAGCCGTTGTTCATCGCGTGGCTTGAAAGAAGGTTAAATCGCTTGCCACCAGATGGCGGGGTCAAGCAGAGTAATTGCGAGTAGCTAGGTTAGTTGGCGCTATGTACCGCCCAACTCATGTTCTACAGAAGATGTTTTTGTTTGTTCAAGCTATCATTGCACTTCGGGATCTTCGGGAACCTCTACTGTATACACATATGTAGACATATTACGCATACTAAAAATATGAGGGGAACATACTTTGAGAGCATACACATGCAAACATCAATGGAACGGCACACTAACCCGAACACTACACCCGAGCTCTGCGTTTCCGTCTTTTATACTGGTCGTTTTGAACATCCGGAATTTCTCGGTGACTGCCTAAGCAATAAAAATATTCCTAGCATGTTGAGTTTTTTCAGCAATGTCATGCCTCTGAGAGTATTGTGAATAGATCAGGGGATGAATCTCTTATGAAAAAAATAAACGCTCGATCATGTCGTAAATATTTGAAAGCCAATAAATCAAGCCGCTCCAATGCGGTTCGAAGCCATGAGTTTGTTTCCCCGCTCGGCAAGTCGTAGCCTGTATTTCTATTTGTGCTGTTCGCGCACGGCTGCAATTGCCGTCTTGAATTAATCTCTGTAGAGCGGATATTCACTCAGCTGGGCGTGATGCCTCACGGGCAGAGAAATCACTTTTCGATCAACTTGAATGCAGTCAAAGCCGCGGCTTGCGGCGGGTGTTAAGTGTACGGAGCTACGCCGTGGCGAGCTCGAAAACTTCTAGCGCTCATCCCAAAGCGCCACTTGGAGGGCAGTTTCTCCAGGAAACCGTAGTAAATTTAAATAGCAAAATAAAGGGTAGCTTTTTTTATTTTACCTACTATCCTTTTTTAAAGCTAAAATTACACACTGTAAATATACGTACTTTCCGTCATAATTTCGTACTGTTCAGTCCTTTCCCCAGAGCGCAATCGCTCTCGGGGAGGAGACAACCAACAGTCACATTGGCCACTGTACGATAGGAGCTTACTGTTCAGACCAGCGTTCCAACATGACTATCCGCACGTCGATCGATTGCACCTAATCCCTCAAGGGGTCCTAAACGTTTTAATGTAAAGCGGAATGTCAACCTGCGACACTCGCCCCCTCCGAACACGGCCCGACCAGCGGCATCAATGCCCGACAGTTTACGTCATCTCATCTTGTTACACCACTGATACGCAGACACAAGGTCACATCGGCGATAATTCTAATTTTCTGTTCACAACTCACAACACTGCCATCACGGTGTTGCGTCCAAGACAGGCAGGTTGTGCGTCCGGCTGCCTGGGTGCCTCCCGTTCTGAGTTCGGTTCTGTTTTCCGATGCCGAGTGCCAACCGGCGTTCAACGTGGTTCTGTATTTCCGCGTGTTGCTGACACGCGGAAATACAGAAACACGTTGAACGCCGGTTGGCACTCCGGCATCGGAAAACAGAACCGAACTCAAAACGGGAGGCACCCAGGCAGCCGGACGCACAACCTGCCTGTCTTGGACGCAGTTCCTGCGATTTCCATAACGTCGAAAACGTTGACACAGTTCCGCGTGGTTCCGCTACTGCAGTTTCGCGTGGGTTTCGCAATCCGGAGACGGCCATCTTACCCAGTGTACGTAGCGCTGCTGGCACTGCCCCGGAACTTCGCTGTTTCTAGCGGCTTCGTTTGCTCGTTTGATGAAATTAGTGATAAAAACGTCAATGCAACCGAAATGTTCTAGATGTTTGGACTAGAAGACGAAATTACAGGCGGCCTTCGCTGCCGCTGAAGCTGAATCAATTGAACAAAATTGATTAAACAACGTGTGCGACGTGCTCGAAAAACGAAACCGAAAGAAGATGAGTCGGGAGGGCGAAACCTTTCTCCCGTCTGCCTAGAGAAGGAGAAAAACGCTTCGTTCCTACCTTTTTCTTGTGTCCGCTTGGGGGCGCGTCTGTAGAAGGGAGGAAGACGCGCCTTTGCTGCATTTTTCCTCCATTTTTTCTTAGAGTTTGTACGAACCTCCCTTGTTCGCATACACCATTTCACGTTTTTAAAGTGCGATCCAAACCAACGCGTTTTTGTGCGCGTGTAGGCCGTGCGCTTCCCGGAAATTGCGTATTTCTTGAAGTTCTTGCTGTTTCCGGGGCGCTTTCCGAGTCACAACCATGCGCACTATTTAGGATGGTGCGGCTCCGGGCGAGCAAAGAGCATCGGCGCCAAACGGCAAAAAAACGAAGAGCCGGAACTAGTGCCCTCCACCGATTGACCGGGGACAGGAGCGCCCTGCTACGTCACAGCTCGTTTTCTTGCGCCTTCAGAAAAAAAAAAAAATTAAAATATGCAACTTTCTTATGCGCTTCCGGTAGGCGCTCGGAATCAGCGTGACGTCACGAAATACGCAATTTCCAGGAGCCGCACGCCATACGTGCGCATGAAAACACGTTGGTTTAGATCGCACTTCAGGCCGCGAGACGCTCGACAATGGATGCCAACACGGAAAGTCAAAATTTAACTAGCGGACGCCTGAAATGTCCTTCGCTTGCTCAAATAATTACATAATACTAAATATTCGTTGTTTTCTGCCTCGCTTCCATTTTTACTATAAGAAATATATTACATATGGAGCATACATTTGTCTGCTTCTCGCACAAAGGTTGCGATGATGTCAGACCGCCGAGCTCTTATTGGCTGATTGCAACAAATAGTGGGTAGACCTCAAGGCATCTAGCATTGAGGTCCACCCAATTTCCTTTCAACCAAAGCCAATCAGAGCTTTGCGTCGTTCTGACGTCACCGGAACCACTGCGCAAGAAGGAGACGACTTGCTCTACGCATAGCCGTTACGCTTCGCATACATCTCGCAAGAAATAAATTTATTGGGCCAAAACCGTGGCCAAAGAAATCTGGTGAGGGTAAGTGTTACCGAGAGATTCAATCTGACGAATGAAATCCTATCTTCTCCTTAAATGTTATGCACGTCATCACAACATGATACTGCGTAATAACTTCATTAGGCCTTTTTATAATAGAACAAAAAGAGGTGTAACACAAGCGAGAGTTCTCAATCTCGAACACGCGGAACAAGACGGCACTTCAAAAAACTATTATTAGTCATGTTAAGTCTATATCTCCAGACATTGCAGTATTTCTTCTAACACTCAAGTTTTATTTTTTATTTTTTTTTTTATAGGCACAGCGGCGCTCTCAGAATCTTCGATGTTGCTGGTACCTTCCGCCATAATTTTCACGGTGCGATGAAAACTGATTGTGCCGAAAAAAGTTGGATGGATGGATAGATGCTCAGGATGTACCCCTTTATAGCGGGCGGTATATTGTGCTACATAGCCTAGTATTCCTCAGTATTGCCAGATGGTCGCACCACAACCCGCGAAACGGCATGTGGAATGAGCCCAAATGTAGCCAAAGCCGCTGAAATTTGTTGTTACCTCGAAAAAAAATCATAGTTGACCTATAAAATTCCAGATATATACGGTGCCCAAACTTTCACTCAAAGTAGCAAGATTTCACTTATTCCCACATAGACCTGAATAATACCTTAATTTGGGAAGTTTCCCTCTGGTTGGCGGCCCTGCGCTCGAACACGCCCGAGGGAACGGCGTGCGGCGGTCGTCCGCTCTAGCGTGCCGAACCCCTAGAGTTCCCCACGCGTCTGTTTTCAACGCCGAATTTGATCACGTGACCAACAAATATCCAGTTCTGTGAATTAAAAGCCTCCGCTGCGGCCGCCCGGCTGCTCTGATAGCAATCCCTAACTTACTTATTGTCAACACTTTGCGTCCTCTCATTGCTTCTCAGATAAATGTTCTAAAATAGGAATTTCAATTGAAAAACAACACACATTGCAATGTTACCCAGAAATACTTTAAATGACAGTCATAAAAGGTCAATAAGCAGTAAATGATTTTTGGTATGTGTATAATTTTTGTCCCACGTCGCTACAATTTTTTTACAGTATGTACGTATAGACAACATTCGCAAAATTATTATTTTCTGCTTTTTTGACGGAAGATCGTAAGGTTTAATATGACTGTAATTGCCTGGGTATGAAAGAACGCAAATCAACTAGACTTTTTTAATATTCCTCGAAATATTTTTTCACTGATGTTTCTTGTATTGATGTGAGTATGAATCGCCGTGGTTATCACAATCGCATTTGCGGCTGCATGGCGAGAAATCGGCTTTGCTATTGCTAAAAACATTTTTAGATTATGTGTAATAATATTTTACTTCATTATAAGCTCCCAAGCGTTAACACGAATGTTAAATAATTTTTTCGTAGAATAAAACCTGATAATTTATGAGCATTTCATCCAAGGAGTCTTCCCGCAAGCCCTCGTAAAACGTTTATGCATAATTATTCCCAGATAAAAACATAGCAAATTCAGATAACAAGTTAAATGATACACATATCAGCCCTTAGATATATATTACTTGTCACTCTAGATTAAGACTGTCTTTTATCCCAACCAACGTTTTGTACTTTAACGCCTTGTCGCCTTCTCTCCACACGCCTCTGCTGGGTTCAATAAGAAAATGAGTCAAACAAAACAACAGAAGAAATAGCCATGTTACCCGGTATATCTTAGATGGCATTTATAAAATATAAAACAGCAGTAACTAAATTTTTATACGTGCATGTGTTTTATTATATAACTCCCTAAAACGTCTTTTTATTGAATCCTTTATGAGACGTGTTTAAAATGATCTTTCTGCTTTTTTGACATATTATTGTGATGTTTCCCTAGACTGCATTTACCCGAGTGTCACATAACATCAATCAATTAGAACTTACATATTGACTTGTAACTGTTTATCTCAAGAACGTTTTTTTCTGGCCAGGATAAGATCGGCTAAACGTAGCAGAACCGCGTGCCAGTGCGCTTTGAGGAAAGGCGGCTTTAAATGTGTTAAGAGCATGTTTGATAGAATATCGAACGTACTACCTTCTTTCATTAAGATGTTAACCCTGTCATAAACGCTACCACACAATTAAAAAATATTTGTTTGTGTAATAAAAATAGCCCTGCTTTCCAGATCAATTGAAGGTGTCATCATGAAGGTGTTTCGTTTAATTGGTGTGCAGATAGGCTCCCAGATTATAGTATAGTTAAAATAAATACCGCGTCCAATAAGTATGCTGATGTTAACTACTAGGATTTTCATGCCGCGCTAAATTGAGCATTATTCTCAATGGTTAACAAAGGCAGACAGATGCACGTGTCTTATTGTCTCATAAAGGTGACCAGCATCTGTTATTCTTGACCCAGGTACTCAGTACAAATCATAATAATTAATATAGAAATGTACGTCGAGACATACTTTGGACGTCACGAAACATCTATGTGCATTGTTGAATATTTGCTGGTACATATTATAAAAGGCAACTATTTAGAAAACATTCGCTTTAATGTTTCGTTTTTTATATCTTTAAAATTTTCGCAATACAATTTCACAAATAGTCTATGAAATTACAATTTTGATCAATCTATAGTCTATATAAAGAATTTTTAGGCACTAAATTTGTACGCTGCTCAGAGAAAAGTATTACATTACATGCAAGAATATTTCTTAATTTCTTATTCAATGAAATTGCTCTTGATTTTGAAGCCACTGAGCAGTACACTTTTCAATCGCAGTCCCAACGAAAAGGAACCTTTCCTTTTTGCGTTTTAGCCAGAAGGAATATGCACATGAGGTGAAAGATTTAGCATTTTTTTAGGTCATGCACAACATGCACGATTTTTATCAAGTAAAGGAAAAAGTTAGTCATTCGGACTAAAGTACGAAAAACACCAAAACAGTGTTTGGTTCGCATGTCTTAGCATTATTATCTCTCTCAGAACGGGCAACGTACAAGGCAAGACGAGGAAGTTACATACGTGTGCGTCTGTTGTTTTCCTTTTAATGCGTTAGGATTAGAACGCTCGGTTTGACGAAGTCCCGGCGGCGTCTTTGGTATGTCAGCGCCCGAGGGTGAGGGGGTGACGTGTGCGACGCTCCCTTTAGTCGGAGGCGCTGACATCAACACGCGTCAACCTCTTCATCGCTGCCCGACGCTGACATGCTGACAAGCACCGACGGGTGTTCGCCAAAACGAGACATTTCGTTTTCCTAAAAGTCACGCGAAGAGCTGGCGAGGAGCAACAGTTGGGGAGGCGCCGCGCAACATCTTCTAGACACCAAAGAGGTAGTGCTGAATGAGGTGGCATCATCAGAGGAAGCCAACGCTAAACTCGGATTGGGATTGAAAACGAGTGCTGCGTCAGCGCTCGGCTTCGAGGAAAGTTTGAGCCAAACGTTAAAGCAATCGCCGCGTCCAATCTGTTCCCAGCTTTTGTCTTACCTGATGACGTCATCTCATTCAGCAGTACGACTTTGTTATCTAGTCGGTGTTGCGCCACGGCGCAGTGGAATGCGGGCGTGCTCAGTTGGAGCTCTGCCGTCGACGGTTGTTCTTAGCTCTGGGCCTCCGCAGTACCAGTGCGTTAACGCTCAGAAAATGTGGTGTATTCTTACACCCTTTGTCTCACCCTTTGTCTGATATGAGACACCCTGAAACTTTAGTTTGACGTGCAGCGCACCGACGTCGATCTGACGGTACTAACTTTCACGAGAGGCTTAATAGCCATGTGGCACAACCTATTAAAATATCTAATGTACGAATCACTGCCTACAAAAAAAAAATCGTGGTTTTCTGGGCCCTACTGCGAAATTTCAGTGTTTTCTTTTTGTGGTTTTTGAAACGTAATTTAGCTATTTAAAAATTTATATCGCACCGTTATCAAGCCCCTCGTAAAATCGGGGGCCGTTTCTTCAACTATAGTGAGCCGTACGTGTAACTGAAATTTTGCAGTGCATTATATGGAATAAAAGGGTGTAAAGCGACACCCTCTTTTTAGAGTGTAGGACGTGATGCGTGTGTTTAGTTAAAAGTATGAATGCGGTTCCCTCCCAGAGTTATATTGCCTTGCGCGTCGGCGAGCAAGCGCGTGCGTGGCCGCCGTCCGAGTCGCCACCGACCACGTGAACCTGCCGCCGCGATCAAGTGTTGTCGTACCCGTCGTGGCCGATACAGCTACCTGCGGCGAAGTTGTCCTGGAAGGCAACCTTCAATTGCTCCTAGGAAGAGAAATAGGCGTCGCAAGAGGAGTAGCTGAACTTCAGGATGGGCGGACTGTGGTCCTCACGAAAGGTGCAGCCGTGGGCTGCGTCGAGGAACTTCGAAACGCCGCTGAAATCGCCACGATTACTGACGAAATCTCGCCACCTGAGCAAGACAGTACGTCGCCAGCGCAGCTCGACATTGACCCTAAGCTCCCGGGCCCGAAAAGACGGCAGCTGCTTAACCTCCTCGCTGAATACCACGACTGCTTTGCGACGTCGTCGAAGGTACGCCAAACCGCCGTTGCGAAGCACTGCATCGTTACCGAGGACGACTCGCGCCCTCTGCATCGATCGCCATACAGAGTCTCAGTTAAAAAAAGAAAGATAACAACAGAGCGTCGCGGGCGTCGAAGGCGGCGAAGCAGCAAGATTGAACGCTGAGGCGAAACTGACCCCGCTCGCCATTCGGAGTCCCTTATGTACCCTCGTGGGTTTGTGGATCATTTGGCGTAGAACTTTCGGTGCGCAGAAATTTCGGAACTCGATCCGACGAGAATGTTCTCGAACTTACGAGAAGGCCAAGTTGATTGTATAAATAAAGGGACAGTCCCCTGACTGGAATCGAAC
>JABSTQ010005413.1:0-16252 GCA_013358835.2 Ixodes persulcatus
TCCGGGTTTCTCGAAGCCGCAACGCAGTCAAACGCAGTCAACCGCAACTGTCTGAACCAGGCTTTAAGCCCGGTTCACACAGTTGCGTTTGACTGCGTTTGACTGCGTTGCGGCAGCGAGACACCAGGACATCCCTGCTGCTTATGTCGCGTGCCAAGATGATTCCTTGAATTGGATTCCACGCTTCATACGAAGCACAGATGTGCGGTGACTCGCTTTCGGTTCTCGCCGCAACGCAGTCAAACGCACTCAAACGCCAGTGTCTGAACCGGCCTTTACTCAAGGTAGCGTAAGAAGACACTTGTTTAAACGGAAAAGTTAAAAATCACACAAAAACAATAAAAATGAAGAGAAAAAACGGTACAAATGTTAAATGGCGGTTACAAGTTAACAAATCTCTATACAAAATTTATAGCTCGTATGTCCATTTGATCCAAGAAAACATTGAGAAGTTCACAAAACTTAGAGGTGTGAATTTTTAGTGCATTGTCGGTGGGTAATTAATTCCAATCGTCAATAGCAAGAGGTAGCATAGCATTCGCGAAAAACAAGGATGAAGTGTGGACGAATTTTATTTTACACACATTGTCACCCCTAGCGGAAATTCCATCTGGGGCGCTGAGAAGGGCCATTTTAATCTGCGGATTGTGATAATATGTTTTATGAAGAAGGGCAAGTCGGGAGAGCCTTCGACGAAAAGAGAGTGTTTGGAGACCAGCCCGATTACGAAATAAAGTGATACTGGTGTAGGAAGAGTAGTCGGAGTGAATGCACCTTAGTACTCTGTTTTGAATTTTTTTTCTAGTTCGTTAGAGAGATAATTTTGAAGTGGGGACCAAATCGATGATGCGTGTTCTTGTTGGGACCGAACCAGGGTTGTGTAGGTTAGTCTTTTGATTTCGGGCAAACAGAGTTTGAGGTTACGCTTTGTGGATATCTTTTACCGAATAATTGTAGTCAAGTCGTGTTTTGCCTTCACGCTCTTGAGAATTCTCGACACAACCGATATAGTCCACGCATTCATTTGTTAGCTAAAGAAAAAAAAAAAAAAAAAAAAAAAAAACTTTCCACTAGATTTCTATTCGGATCCGGTAGAACCGTGGCACCGCGGCCTGATTCTGACCAGTCGCAACGCCTTTTTTATCACAGAGGAAACGTTACAATATAAAGGTTTTTCACTTTCTTGCGTGTTTGGAGACCTGTGATGGCGGAAGCGGCCCCGGGTGACGGCGGTCCCAAGTAGTTTGTGCACTGAAATAACTTAAACTTGGATACAAACGTTTATCAGCGTATTGCCGCAGGTTGTTCATCGTTTTCGCCAAACTTGAACCCGAGGGCAACGTCCAAGCGTATCGGACAAAGTCAATGCGAACCCGTATCCGCATTTTGATGAAGTTCCAAACGACGGTACGTTGCTGCTTTACAATAGCTGGGCAACCTTCGGAGAGGCTTGGAGATTTACCATATATTCGACCCTGGGAAATATAGTTCCCCCAAAATAAACTGAACTCTCGGTTCGACCACGTAAAGGATTTCAGCTAGCGAAAAAAAAAACAGCAACATCGTTTATAGGAATTATATTAAATGCGATAGCATTTCTTTTTTACCGTACCACTGAGATACGGCACACAAGTTCACGTTCTATATGAGCAATTTAGTCACTGCAGTATAATTGCTAGCCTTCGTAACACGAAGTTAAAATCGCATAGCCCAGTGTCCTAGCCCTGCGTCCATTCCCCGTAGCCCAGAACGCTAGTATTTATCGCTCTGGAAAGAAATTAACAACGCGGCATTAGCGGCGACATTGAAAATGGCACAGACCTGAACCTATTTACTGAGCTGGAATCAGCTCGGAGACAGCTCTTTTGGGGGCAATGAAGCAAGGTATTGGCGCCGAGCGCACTTTCACCTCGAGCACCGATCAAGGCCATGCACACACAGCCTTCACTCTGAATTTCCACTCAAAGTTGTGCGAAAAATAATGCGCCAACACAACGTAAAAAAAAATAAAAAAAACATCAGGCGTAACGATAAACGACGAAAATAATCCCTGGAGAAGGGGAACAAGAAGGACAAAGGACAAACACAAATCTCCATTTTATGTATGGCCATATATGATAATGTAAGGAGTCAAATATGGACATATACCGCTATATATGGGAGCAGATACGGCCAGATATCGCCATATAAGCGGGCAAATACTGCCATATAAGTGCGTAAATACGGCCATATATCGCCACATACGCGTGCAAATACAGCCATATATCGCTGTATAAAACTTCAAACACTGCCATATACGACATACATGGGTAAAATATATCCCCTGATAATGATATATGGGCCCTATTCGGTCGTGCAACAAAACGTCATATGTACTCGCCAAGACACTAGTTGATTGATCTATATTGCATGAGTCTCATGTAATTGGTTAACTGTTGTTAACATCCTTAAAGTGAAGTTATTCCAGATTTTTGGACCCATTAATCCATTGCGCATTTTGACGATTGAAAGATAAATGAAATTTGGTTGTATGTTTGACGTGTGGCAATATGACGAAGTGCATAAGATGGGAAAGAGAGTTAATCAAATAATAGATTTTAGATCGCAGCTCTTAGGCGCCCGTTTCCGCGTTAAGCGGTGTCGGCTTCGCCATCGGTGTAACCGCCCCGCTAAATTTAGCGGGAAATTGAATTGGTGCTTATGTTACATGACGTCAATTTTCCCGCTAGATTTAGCAGTGAAACTGATTTTTTTCATGTTTCTCCGCTAAATTTAGAGGGGAAACACGAACCGTTAGCTTACTGAAGATGCAGGACGCTACTTCGTCGCCGCTAATCCTTTTCCTTTCGAACGGCTGCAAAGCCGTTGCGCCCGGAGTACCCTACACAGCATCTTTCAAAAACCGTTCGCGCAGCATCGCAACCTCCCGTTTGCGAGCGTCGGCGATTCATCGTGTGTTGAAAGTCGGAAGATGTGCTGTCCGTGGTGTCTTTTATGTGTAACTCTTTCGTAAAAAAATTTAAAATTTGAAAACGCGAACTTAACAGTGTACACATAATTGTAAATTTATAGGTAAAATATATATATTTATTTATCTATGTATCTGTGGACATCGTGCACAAAAAAATAGTCACGCTTATTTTTTCATTTAAAGATATAATGTGGGTTATACGGCGTGAAACATAGTATCTTCAAACTCGCATCGTTTTGGGTCACTTTCGGGCTGGACATCTTTTTAGGACATTCAAAAGCTGGACTTCATAGAGCTGTCCTGTTCACTCGGTATTGGCAGCAGGGTAGAAGCTATGCGTGTTTTAGGCCACTCGTGTCTCCTGTTAGGGTCACGTGACCACAGTGTAGAAGCTGGTGATAAGGCAGAACACGGCACATACCTGGATACCAAGGCCACACATAGCATTCACTGCACTATCAACCTTGGGTACAAGTGACAATCCGCTCGTTGTGGTCATTGATGCCCCAGAAGATAAGCCTTTTGTGTGTGCACTTTCGTTTTGGCCTTTCCTTTTCTCCTTTTCTCTCTCTCCCTAAGCTGAAAGCGTGGTAGAAGGTGCTTACTTGCCGAACAAATCAGCCGTAGACTTTTTATCGCTTGACTCCGCTCTCTGTGCGCAGGAAATGGCAGAAGCGTAGTCGCGTGGTGTGACGGATGGCGCATTAGCCGTTGGCAATCTCGAAATGCCTGCTTGCGAATGCGGACCTTGTTAGGTGTATGGCGCGCCCTGCGTGGCTGCTGTGAATTCTGCTTGTGTTGTAAATGGCATCTCGTTCGAAAAGTCCTCCCCGTATATCGGCAACAGGCGATTTCTTCAAAGAACCCCAAGAATTTTTTGTGATGCGTTTAGTGTTCGGTTCTACAAATCACAGCTTGTGCTACATCGTGTTGAATCTTCATGGACACCTTCTTTGTCGTTTTTGTGTTTGAGTGGATCTGCCGTGCCCGTGTCGACATATATCTCACATTACACCTTTCAAGTCCGGTATCGTCAATGTAAGTGCGCTGCAATCTACTTCGCGACACTTGATAGTTTTCCTAGAAGTACTCTTCCGGATTACCTGAAGAATTAGGCTGTGTCGATCTCCTGGCAGCCGGGAGAATAATTTCCCCGAAATTCTGCCAGCAGTCACCTGCCATTGGCCATCTGAAATCATGTCACAACCGCAGGTAGAATACTGAATTTTTTATTCTCCCTGCATTTCGTGATAACACGTTCCACGGCCACCTTCTCGTGGATACACGTTTCATGGAAACACGCTTCGCCGACATTAACGTTTCATCGACATTCGTTACGCGAATGTCGATAATCATGCTTTCCCTGAGAACCAAGTTGAGCGAAATCAGGAGTGGCATAAAGCGCAGCTCATGTAGAAATTAATAAAAATTGGTACATGCTCAATATCCAATTGGTATTTTTCTTATATAGATGAGAACTCACTTTTGGATGATTTTAGTAGAAAATACCAATATACATAAAGGCTGCCTTTTCTGATTGGGACATATCTGGCCTTATATGGGAGGCAGATATACCCTTATCTGGCAGACCCAGATATGGATATATAAAAATGGGGCACATCGGGTTAGATATGCCTATATAAACTGATATGCTTTATATGGCCAGATATGCCCAATTTTTGTATATACCCATATCGGTCTTTTTTATATAAGTCCAGATATGCCATTTTTGTAAGGGTTGGCGCGTGCCCTGTGCTTTACCAACCCCAGCACTTGGGTATGATAAACATTCGTCCCATATAATCGGCTGCAGATCACCTGGCCGCTTGTTCTGGCTGCGAGTTTAAGAAATAAACGCTGCTGGCTTTTTTTACTTTTTTTTCGACAACCGTTGCGTGAAGAAAAATATTTAACGCGTATGGAAATAAAGCAAATATCGCCCCTTTAAAATATATAGGAGGTAGCCACTGGCGGCCATAGCTGAGTTCGCATCTACTGAGCGTGTGCTGATGGCGAGCTTCCACAGTTCTTTTATAATGCACATTCTCCACAATATAGATTTCTGAGCTTAGCAGCCTATGAGTGTGAGCTCGTTTTGAGCATGCGCAGTGAATGGCGCACTCAAATATCGTGTCCAGAGAATACCTCTTTGATCATTTGTACGTGTTCTTAATGTTAATATTAGTCGCCGGTGAAATCTGGTCAAATTTTCAAGGAAATTTTGATTCCGCGACCTCCTGTCTAATCTGGCAACGCTGGAATCAACGCTACACTAAATAAAAACTAGTTATTCGTTTCACTTTTGTTTTATGAAATGTCTTTCTGGCTCCATTCTATGGAGACGATAGACCGTACCGAAATGTGTTTGGTTTCTGTCCAAGCATGAAGGTAACTGTCATCACCGACAGCAAATTTCTATAGTGACGGAATCCCCAAACACCTGTTTAATCCCCAAATTCCTTTTCGATCCCCGCCACTACCCGTCTAGCTACTTCGCGATGGATAGATGTTAAAAGGTTTTAGAGCGCAACTCTTAGGCGCCCGTTTCCATCTTGAGCGGCGGCGCCGTCGCCGTCGGCGTCGCCGTAACCGCGCGTTGCATTATGGAAAACGTCCCATAATGACGTCACACGTGACTTCGAGCGTGAGGTCACGAGGGTCCCGCGCGTTTTATTATGGAAAACTTCCCATGATGGGACGTTTCCCCCTCCCTCCTTCTCCTCCTAACTCCTCCTTCAAAAGAAAATAAAGAAAATACAGTGCTCAACGAGGGAGGAGGAGAGGAGGGAGGAAAAGAGGAGGAGGAGGAAGATGGAATATGCCAGCTGCTCGTTGTGCAGGCAAGTGATATCACCATTCATACATCACAGAGAGGCACGTATGAAAACGTGGTGTACTGGTTATCCAAGTGGCCATATTACATCCGTACGGGTCTGTGCTGTACCCATTGATCTCTGTGGCACGTCAGACGAAGTTGGTCCATTGTGTGCCGCCAAGGTCGATAACGGTTTGCTTCTGGTAACTCTGTATCTCTCGCCTTCAGGACTCACCAAATGTTTTGTGCAAGACAAAGAACTTCATTCATACCAGTCGTGCAGGAAAACATCCCATTGGCCCCAAGAGACGTGCACTCGCTGTTCTGCTGTGTTATCTCGGGGGAGCACGCTCAAGACTAATGCTGAGGAAATAAAAAAAACGCCGAGCAGTCTTCGCCAGAGCCGACAGCAAGTAGGATGACATCGAGAATATTGTCACGAATGACAACTGATGAGGCGATAATAACTGAGGAAACTAAACATTTAAAGGGGCCATGAAACGAATTTTGGGCTGGGCTAAATGATTTTAAATTGGGACTTTACTAATCGCATATCGTTTAGTTGGCCAAAAGAAAGAGGGTAGAAAGTCAAAAGCCAGCTTTTCGGTACGAACATTTGAAAATATAGCGGACTATTTTGTACCTTCTTTCCTTCGAAAGCTCTCCGCCTTTTCACTATGATACATCCGGGGTTGCGTATATACATTTCGCCGAGAGCACAGAGCCGCGAGGAGGAAAAAGAGAAAGAGAGAGGAGTAAAGGGGGAGAGAGGCCGCCGTGATTGGCCCTTGTAGTCACGTGGTACGCGCCCGGCTGTTCTGGCCGTCACCCCCCGCAAGCCTCGCCCGCGAGCAGACGCCGCCGGCGCCTTTGGGCTGCTGTGGCTGCCACGCCGGCCCCGCCGAAGGCAAAGTTACGCTGCGAGTGTGTAATCCACAAAACTGAAAATGGGTCCATATCACATGAGCGAATGACATTTTAGCGAACAGCGACATTTGAGCGAATTGAAGTTTTAGCGAATAACGGGGGTGCGCGTTAACCCATCCGCCGCGCTGCGCTTACGCCGCTTCGCGGCGACAGTCTGTGTCGGCTCATTACAAAATGTGAACCCATTTGGCCCACCCGAAAACGCCGCTTCGCGGCGTCCGACTATTCGCTAAAGTGTCATTCGGTGAAACGTGGGCGTTCGCTAAAATGTCATTCGATCAAGTGAGTGCCTCCCGTGCTCTGCCTAGGTTCGCTGGTTGTACATTGGGAGTCACGGGCGTGTTGTCTACTGTAAGAGCGTCGATCTCACTTCTAAATTTTCAGTTTTGTGGATTACACACTCGCAGCGTACCTTTGACTTCGGCGGGGCCGGCGTGGCAGCCACATGCAGCCCAAAGGCACCGGCGGCGTCTGCTCGCGGGCGAGGCATGCGGGGGGTGACGGCCAGAACAGCCGGGCGCGTACCACGTGACTACAAGGGCCAATCACGGCGGCCTCTCTTCCCCTTTCCTCCTCTCTCTCTCTGTCTCTTTCCTCCTCGCGGCTCTGTGCTCTTGGCGAAATGTATATACGCTCCGCGGTTCCCAAAGCGTGTCAGCGGTGCCAACCTGACGTCAGCCGAGCCCAGCTCACGTATTGGACACGAGAACTGCGTCACTTGTACGTATGCGCTCGTCAACAATAAATCCGTCGACGAATATTCGGATTCGCGTTCGTGGCCAATGAGTGCCCTGACGGAACTTATCGTCACTGGGGAATGACAAGTTCTATGGTGTGCATAAAAAGCACGGTGGAAGCTAGGAGCCATCGCACCGGTGCCGAAAAATTTCACGACGACGTGATTTCAAGATTCGCATTTGAGTTGAGCATTAAAGCTAAGGAGGAAGAAGTAGGAAAATCGTTCATGACCCCTTTAATGGGGCGAACTTGTGCCCAAAAATAAAAGAGAACACAAGAAAGCAGAGCGTCGCGGGCGTCGAAGTCGGCGTGACAGCAGAGTCGAACGCTGAGGCGAAACTGACTGCGGCTCGCCACGCGGAGCCCCTTGTACACGCGTGGGGCTCTGGAAGATTAGGCGTAGAAGGTTCTGCGTGTAGAACATTCCGACCTCGAACAAGCAACATGGTTCTCAAATTTACCAGAACTTCGTCAGAGTCAGAGTCAACAAAAATGCGTCCCCGCGGCCACGAATCGAACCCTAGCTTCCTGCGTGGAAGGCACGCGCGATAACCGTTAGGCCACGAGCGCGCTGCCTGCTTGGTCAGCTGCGCTCGCGGCATTACTCCCTCCTTTAAAGGGGCTATGCAACAATTTTTGTACTTTGCGCAAATACCGCTTAGAACGGATCCCTGACGTTAATGACCTATGAAACACGCCTTCGTTTTTCACCCGACGCATTAGAAGTCCCAGAAAAAAATTAAAAAACAACGAGCAGCGTTCACGCCCTCAACTCGCAGCCAGAACAAGCGGCCACGTGATCTGGAGCCGATTATATGCCGCCAATGTTGATCATAGCCACGCGCTGGGGTTGGCAAAGCACAGGACACGCGCTGAGTTCCAGACATTGTTATGGCTCGGCTATTGTCGTCGTTGCAGCGATTGGACACGGGCCACTACTCGAATGCTTCTCGAGCTATCAATTATCACGAGCCTAAATCGAGTGCCCACGCAATGCTCGGGTCCAATCTATGAACCGCATTCAAATATCGTCATACGGGTGTACTGCGATCCCCGCGTTACGTCATCGAATTTTGCAAGGGAGAGATTGAATGAAAATGATCGCTTTTGTCCTTGAAATTACACCGCAACAAAGGAGTTTCTTGGCCAGTGGCATTGCATGCGAGTATCCTTGAGTCCCACTAGTGCCAGTAAGCTCGTGTAAAGTGAAAAACATTCCAATTGAATATCGTTGCACAGCTCCTTTAAAAAGTGCATCGCCCCGATGCAACATAAATCAAAACAAAGCAAATAAAAAGGACGGTAAACTAAAGACTCATTTGGAACACATAAGGTCCACAGTCCTATCGAGCGTAGTACGGCCTCAGGCGCACGACGTGGACGACTTCAGGTCGCGGTGGGCGGCGTGATGATGTTCCTGTTCCGTCAGGCATCACCTCGTAGTTCAGATCCCCGAGTCGAGCACTTTGTAGGGTCCGAACTAGCGCTTCAGGAGTTTCTCGCTTAGACCGTGTCGTCGTATTGGGGTCCAAACCCACACACGGTCTCCGGGCTTGAAGCGAACGTCGATCCGGCGAAGGTTGTACCGGGTAGCGTCGACACGTTGTTGATCTTGAATTCTGAGTCGGGCGAGCTGGCGAACTTCTTCGGCTCGTTGAGCAACCACCTGGGCGTGGGGGTCCCATCGTCAGCTGGTTCATGGGGCAGCATTGCGTCGAGCATGGTCGTTACTTTTCTGCCATGCACCCGCTGAAACGGGGTTACTCCGGTCGTCTCTTGCACCGCCGTGTTGTAAGCAAACGTGACGTAGGGTAACACCTCGTCCCAAGTCTTGTGCTCTACGTCGACATACATGGAGACCATGTCGGCGATAGTTTTGTTTAGCCGTTCTGTCAGTCCATTTGTCTGCGGATGGTACGCAGTGGTTCGACGGTGGCTGGTGCCACTGAGACGGAGGATCTTTTGCGTCAGCTGGGCCATGAACGGTGATCCACGGTCTGTAATGAGGACTTCGGGGGTACCGTGCCGGAGGACAATGGACTCGATGAAAAACTTGGCGACTTCCACAGCCGTACCTGATGGAAGGGCTTTCGTCTCGGCGTACCGTGTGAGATAATCGGTGGCGACGATTATCCAGCGGTTTCCCGATGTTGACGGCGGTAAAGGGCCAAGTAAATCCATTCCGATCTGCTGGAACGACCTGGACGGGGGAGCAATCGGATGCAGAAGTCCTGAAGGCTTCGTCGGCGGTTTTTTGCGTCGCTGACACTCGTGGCATGATCGAATGTAGAGGTGAACGGCCTGCGGTAGCCTCGGCCAGTAGTACTTTTCTCGAATCCTGGCGAGCGTCCTGCTGTAGCCAAGGTGTCCAGCCGTTGGGTCGTCATGGCATCCTTGGAAGATTTCGTCTCGGAGGCTGGCAGAAATAACCAACAGCCATGCTGTGTTGTTGTTGGCGAAGTTCTCTTTGTACAGCACTCCTTGCCGCATGGACAAGGTATGCAGTATTCTTAAGAAAGCACGGGGAACCGTACTCGCTTGTCCCTCTAAGTGCTCGATGAGCGCTCGCAGTTCGGGGTCGTCTCGTTGGAGCGCTGTCATGTCGCTGACGTCCAAAGCGCCGAGGAAACACTCATCGTCGTCGTCTTCCATACAGGCAGGACCGGCCTCGACAGGAGCTCTTGACAGGCAGTCGGCGTCATTGTGCTTCCGGCCGGACTTGTACACAACGGTCATGTCGAACTCCTGCAGTCGTAGGCTCCACTGGGCGAGGCGTCCAGAGGGGTCTTAAAAATTCGCGAGCCAGCAGAGCGAGTGGTGGTCCGTGACCACGCGAAAAGGACTTTATACAAATATGGGCGAAACTTTGTTATTGCCCAGACGACAGCAAGGCACTCCTTTTCAGTTGTTGAGTAGTTTTTCTCCACCTTAGACAGCGTCCGACTCGCGTATGCGATGACTCACTTTGCCCCGTCTTGCATTTGGACTAGTACCGCGCCAAGTCCGGTGTTACTGGCGTCCGTGTGGGTCTCTGTTTCAGCGAACTGGTCGAAATGGCCAAGAATCGGGGGCGTCTGGAGTCTTCGTTTGAACTCATCGAATGACCGCTGGTGTTCTTCTGTCCATTCAAACTTCACGGCGTCCTTTGTGAGGTTCGTCAGGGGTGCAGACAGCTTGGCGAAGTCCCGAACAAATCGTCTGTAGTAGGCACAGAGTCTGAGGAATCTTCTCAAGGCCTTCTTGTCAGACGGCGGCGTAAATGCAGCTACGACGCGGGTCTTCTCGGGGTCAGGGAGAACACCTTTGTTGTTCACGACGTGGCCAAGGAACCTAAGTTCACCATAGGCGAATCGACACTTTGTTGGCTTGAGTGACAGGCCGGCGGTCTTGATGGCTTGAAGCACGGCTCAAAGTCGTCTCAGGTGTTCGTCGAAATCCCGTGAAGATACCACGACATCGTCCAGGTAGACGAGGCAGCTCTGCCATTTCAGACCTGCCAGCACAGTGTCCATGACACGCTGGAAGGTGGCTGGTGCTATACAAAGTCCGAACGGCATCACTTTGAATTCGTACAGTCCGTTGGGAGTGACGAAGGCAGTTTTCTCCCGGTCGCGTTCGTCGACTTCAATCTGCCAGTAACCACTCTTTAGGTCCATCGACGAAAAATATCGGGAGTGGCGCAGTCGGCGATGCGGGGGAGCGGATAGACATCCTTTTTCGTCACAGCGTTTAGTCGACGATAGTCCACGCAGAACCGCAGGGTCCCGTCCTTCTTTGCAAGGACGACCGGGAACGCCCACGGACTTCTTGAGGGTTGAATGATGTCGTCGTCTAGCATTTCCTGGACTTGATCTTGAATCACCTTCCGTTCCTTTAAGGAGACTCGATAAGGCGACTGGTGGACAGGGAGTGCGTCGTCCTCGGTAACAATGTGATGTTTCGCCATTGGGGTTTGGCGAACTTTTGACGATGTGGCAAAACAGGCACTGTATTCAGCGAGGAGATCAACCAGTTGCCGGCGCTTAGGACCTGTGAGTTCGGGGTCAATGTCGAACTGCAGCGGCGCCGTGCTCTTCTGCTGTGACGACGAGGTCTTCTCAGAGATTGCGGTGACCACGGCTTGCGTCTGAAGCTCCTCGATGGGTGGTACCCTTCGTTAGGTGTTGCGGCTCCTCTCGAAAGTTTGTCACGTGAACAGTTGTACGTCCCTCTTGTAGATCCATTACGCCTCGTGCGACGCCAATTTCTTTTTCAAGGAGCAGTTGGATGCTGCCTTCCAGAGGAGCTTCACCGTGCATGGCTGCGTCGGTTATGACGGTGACGAAAACACTCGACCGCGGCGGCAGGTTCACATGGTCGGCGATAACTCGGATCGCGGTTGACGTCGTGTTGGTCTCCACCGGCGGCAAAACAGGCTTTCGCAGCGTCAGCTGGGCCATGAACGGTGATCCACGGTCTGTAATGAGGACTTCGGGGGTACCGTGCCGGAGGACAATGGACTCGATGAAAAACTTGGCGACTTCCACAGCCGTACCTGATGGAAGGGCTTTCGTCTCGGCGTACCGTGTGAGATAATCGGTGGCGACGATTATCCAGCGGTTTCCCGATGTTGACGGCGGTAAAGGGCCAAGTAAATCCATTCCGATCTGCTGGAACGACCTGGACGGGGGAGCAATCGGATGCAGAAGTCCTGAAGGCTTCGTCGGCGGTTTTTGCGTCGCTGACACTCGTGGCATGATCGAATGTAGAGGTGAACGGCCTGCGGTAGCCTCGGCCAGTAGTACTTTTCTCGAATCCTGGCGAGCGTCCTGCTGTAGCCAAGGTGTCCAGCCGTTGGGTCGTCATGGCATCCTTGGAAGATTTCGTCTCGGAGGCTGGCAGAAATAACCAACAGCCATGCTGTGTTGTTGTTGGCGAAGTTCTCTTTGTACAGCACTCCTTGCCGCATGGACAAGGTATGCAGTATTCTTAAGAAAGCACGGGGAACCGTACTCGCTTGTCCCTCTAAGTGCTCGATGAGCGCTCGCAGTTCGGGGTCGTCTCGTTGGAGCGCTGTCATGTCGCTGACGTCCAAAGCGCCGAGGAAACACTCATCGTCGTCGTCTTCCATACAGGCAGGACCGGCCTCGACAGGAGCTCTTGACAGGCAGTCGGCGTCATTGTGCTTCCGGCCGGACTTGTACACAACGGTCATGTCGAACTCCTGCAGTCGTAGGCTCCACTGGGCGAGGCGTCCAGAGGGGTCTTAAAAATTCGCGAGCCAGCAGAGCGAGTGGTGGTCCGTGACCACGCGAAAAGGACTTTATACAAATATGGGCGAAACTTTGTTATTGCCCAGACGACAGCAAGGCACTCCTTTTCAGTTGTTGAGTAGTTTTTCTCCACCTTAGACAGCGTCCGACTCGCGTATGCGATGACTCACTTTGCCCCGTCTTGCATTTGGACTAGTACCGCGCCAAGTCCGGTGTTACTGGCGTCCGTGTGGGTCTCTGTTTCAGCGAACTGGTCGAAATGGCCAAGAATCGGGGGCGTCTGGAGTCTTCGTTTGAACTCATCGAATGACCGCTGGTGTTCTTTCTGTCCATTCAAACTTCACGGCGTCCTTTGTGAGGTTCGTCAGGGGTGCAGACAGCTTGGCGAAGTCCCGAACAAATCGTCTGTAGTAGGCACAGAGTCTGAGGAATCTTCTCAAGGCCTTCTTGTCAGACGGCGGCGTAAATGCAGCTACGACGCGGGTCTTCTCGGGGTCAGGGAGAACACCTTTGTTGTTCACGACGTGGCCAAGGAACTTAAGTTCACCATAGGCGAATCGACACTTTGTTGGCTTGAGTGACAGGCCGGCGGTCTTGATGGCTTGAAACCACGGCTCAAAGTCGTCTCAGGTGTTCGTCGAAATCCCGTGAAAGATACCACGACATCGTCCAGGTAGACGAGGCAGCTCTGCCATTTCAGACCTGCCAGCACAGTGTCCATGACACGCTGGAAGGTGGCTGGTGCTATACAAAGTCCGAACGGCATCACTTTGAATTCGTACAGTCCGTTGGGAGTGACGAAGGCAGTTTTCTCCCGGTCGCGTTCGTCGACTTCAATCTGCCAGTAACCACTCTTTAGGTCCATCGACGAAAAATATCGGGAGTGGCGCAGTCGGCGATGCGGGGGAGCGGATAGACATCCTTTTTCGTCACAGCGTTTAGTCGACGATAGTCCACGCAGAACCGCAGGGTCCCGTCCTTCTTTGCAAGGACGACCGGGAACGCCCACGGACTTCTTGAGGGTTGAATGATGTCGTCGTCTAGCATTTCCTGGACTTGATCTTGAATCACCTTCCGTTCCTTTAAGGAGACTCGATAAGGCGACTGGTGGACAGGGAGTGCGTCGTCCTCGGTAACAATGTGATGTTTCGCCATTGGGGTTTGGCGAACTTTTGACGATGTGGCAAAACAGGCACTGTATTCAGCGAGGAGATCAACCAGTTGCCGGCGCTTAGGACCTGTGAGTTCGGGGTCAATGTCGAACTGCAGCGGCGCCGTGCTCTTCTGCTGTGACGACGAGGTCTTCTCAGAGATTGCGGTGACCACGGCTTGCGTCTGAAGCTCCTCGATGGGTGGTACCCTTCGTTAGGTGTTGCGGCTCCTCTCGAAAGTTTGTCACGTGAACAGTTGTACGTCCCTCTTGTAGATCCATTACGCCTCGTGCGACGCCAATTTCTTTTTCAAGGAGCAGTGGATGCTGCCTTCCAGAGGAGCTTCACCGTGCATGGCTGCGTCGGTTATGACGGTGACGAAAACACTCGACCGCGGCGGCAGGTTCACATGGTCGGCGATAACTCGGATCGCGGTTGACGTCGTGTTGGTCTCCACCGGCGGCAAAACAGGCTTTCGCAGCGTCAGCTGGTTTGCCTAGAGGTCGATGACGGCACCATACTCGCAGAGGAAGTCCATTCCGAGGATAACGTCTCTCAAACAGTCTTGCAGAACGACGAACTTCACAGGGCACGTCTCACCGTGTATCTCGACGCGAGCAGTGCATCTTCCGACTGGTGTAATGAGGTGTCCTCCGGCGGTTCGTATTTGAGGTCCATTCCACGGCGTCGTCACTTTGCGCAGGCGGCGAGAGAGCCTCCCACTCAAGACTGAGTAGTCTGCTCCGGTGTCCACTAGTGCTGATGCGTCGTGGCCGTCGATAATAACATTTAGGTTGTTGGATACCGAAGCAGGAGCGTCGTTGCAATGCGCAGCGTCGGGAGAGTGGGAGCGCTCCGTTGTTCTTGGAGGCTCTTTACTCCTGTCGTCTTCGGCAACGCCACCTCCAGGCGTTGCCGCGCCTAGTTTTTCCCGGCGACGCAGGGGAAACAGGCTCTCTCGGCGGGGTCGTGGCGCTGGAGACGCTGAACGTTGCGGCGATGGCGAGCGAGATTCACGGCGGAGAGACGGCACTGAAGAGGGCGAGCGTCGAAGATACACCTCGATATCGCGAGGGCGTTCGCCGTACCTCGGGCGTGGGTTGTTCGGGTGGAAACCACGCAGACCAAGTCGACGGTATAGGGGCAGCTGCGGTAGATGTGGTTGGCTTCCCCGCAGTGGTAGCAGAGCGGACGTCGGTCGGCCGTTCGCCACACGTCGGTCTTCCTCGGCGAGGGTTGCTCCGGGCGGACGTCCTGGACTTGTACTTCCTGGCGTCGAGGATACTGTTGCATCGCAGTGTCTCGTCGGGGTGGCGCTGCGGCCTGGCGGTTAGCTTGCGGCGGTCGTCGGGCCATGGCGGCGTAGCTCAATGTCGGCTCCTCCGGCGTCGTCGTGTTGATCGGAACCTCAGGTTGGAAGGCTCGGTGAACTTCCTCTCGGACGACCTCGGCGAGCGACAGTGAGGACGGGCGATCCGCAGCGGGAAGTATCTTGCGGAGTTCTTCCCGGACGATGTCGCGGACGATTTCCCGAAGGCCGTCGACACCGCTGGTGTCAGGTCCCAGTCGCAAGATGCGGCGGTTGGAGGAGCAGGCACGCCGGCGAGTCGATGGTAATGGCTTGCTCGGGCCGACAGCGCGCTCTCGATGTTAGTGGCTTCAGCCACAAAACCGTCGACGGTTGTTGGGGATTGCGGACAAGGCCCCCGAAAATTGCAGCCCTTCACGCCACGCATGAGGACGCGAAGCGTCTTCTCCTCGGCTGCCTCCGGACCGGCTCGGGCGCATAGGCGCATGACATCCTCTACGAAGCTGGTCACGCTTTCGTTGGGGCCCTGCACCCTTGTTTGGAGAAGGTCCTCCGCTCGCTGCCGACGGTGGGTGGTTGAGGAACGTTCGCTTCAACTCGGCGGCGCAGGACTCCCACGTAGTGAGGGACGCTTCGTGGTTTTCAAACCAGTGTTTCGCAGTGCCCTTCAAGCGAAAAGTAGAGGTTGTGGAGGCACTGCTCAGCCGTCCATCCGTTGTGCGGGCTACCCGTTCGTAGTGTCGCAGCCAGTCTTCAATGTCCTCGTGGGCGTCCCCGTGGAAAGGCGTCGGATCTCGGGGTGCGACGGCAGGTATACAACGGCAGAAGCGGCCGAGGTCTGCGCCTGGTTGGCCATCGTCGTCTTCTTCGGCTTGGGCTTGTCCAGCAGCAAACCGTATTCAGGATCCTCTCACTTGAGGCGTCGGCTAGTGCGGGTTCGGGTTCCGCGGAGTGTGGTCTTCTCCACCGGCTTGGAATCGGACTTGCACTGCGGGTCTTGAAGGGGACCGCTGCACGGGCATGCGTAACCCCGCACCTCCACCAAAATGTCACGAATGACAATTGATGAGGCGATTAAAACTGAGCGAA
>JABSTQ010005414.1:0-58579 GCA_013358835.2 Ixodes persulcatus
ACCCAATAGAAAACGATCCATCGTGACGGTGCAATTTTGGTCGCTGTTTGGTCGTGAACCTTTGGCGCGGTTCCACTTAAAAGTGAGACTGAGTACAAAGTATGAAGTTTCTCTCGATTAGATTAGCTCTCCAATTTATAAGAGGGTCGCCGTCAGTTCGGGCGGGCTTGAGTCTGCGATAGACCTTCTGCTAAATTACCTGAGCCTTAAAGGGGTCATTAAACGATATCTGGTTGGAATTTTCACTACTTTGCAGAGGCGTACTGGTCCTAGTCTGGCCCAAGTATACTCGCACGAACCTCCACTGATTCAGAAGGTTCTTTGTTGCGGTGAAATTGCGAGGATGAAAGGGGACTATTTCTTTCAGTCTTGCCTTCACGAAGCTTGATGACTTAATTGTGCGATCGAAACCACCCGCTTGACGACAGTCGAGTGCGGCTCGTGGATTGGAGACGAGAACTGCGTGGGAACTTGACTTCGGCTCGTAACAATCAATGCCTCCGCGGACACTCGGGCAGTGGCTCGTGTCCAACCACTGCGGTGATGACAATAGCCGAACTAACAATGCCTGGAGCTCAGCACGCGTTTCCTACTTTTCCAACGCCAGCGCGTGGCTATGATTAACCTTGACCACCATGGGTACAACAAGAAGCGGTGAGCGAGGGAATGCGGGACCACCGCTGGGAGAAACAACGGGAGCGGTCGGTTTGGGATGGACCCGATACTTGGGCGCCATCTATCCTCGTGCGAGTGAAGTGCTCGGTGCGCCGAACATAATGTGGTCGCCGCGTCGGACAGAGAGTCATCACCTAAATGTTTCTTCCACCGTAACCTTGACGGCATAGGATAGGCAACAGGCAACCTGGCCGCTTGTTCTGGCTCAGAGTTGAGTGAATGAACGATGCTCATATTTTTCGAATATTTTTTGGTGACTGCCATTTCCTAGAAAGCAAAACTAAGGCAATTTGTTTCGGATATCATCTTTAGGGAGTGGCCAGATTCGGACCAGTACGGCTCTCTCCTTAAAGACATCATGACCACCCTCCCAGAATATGAATCGTAGACACACCAGACCTTTCTTAACGAGCGCCGAACAAGGCGTGTAGAAATAAAGTTTATCCCATCTTTCTCTCTCTGCAAAGTTATGAACATTCCAACCCGATGCCGTTTCATGACCCCTTTAACAGGCTGCTAAGACCGGCAATCTTGATGGCGTGGATCGCACGTCGCAAAATAACTGTGGAAGCGCGCCATGAACACGCACTCAGCAGTCGTGCACACAGCTATGGCCGCCAGTGAATACGGACTATTCTTAGCCGCGCATGCTAAAAGCGCGAGCCAGTTGCTTTGGATAAAGCTTCCCGCACGAACGCTCGTGCAACGAGTGCTCCAGTCCAGGCAGTCAAAGCTAGCCGCTCGCGCTTGCACGGCCTTCGCACTTAATTCATGCTAGAGAAACTGAGGGAGAGAAGGGGACGAGAGCGCTTGGGAACGTCAGAACGCTAACTCTGCTTTGAATGATTAGTGAGAAGACCCAGTGTTGGACAAAATACTCGATAAAAGTATTTAAGTTACTGAATACCTACTTCATAAAGTATTTAAAATACTACTTAAGTTACTTTCACTGTAAAGTATCTTTAGTGGAGTACATATACAGTACTTAAAAATCTAATTCAATTATTTTTGAAGATACTTCCGCATTACGTAATTTGTACCGACATCAGTGCCAAGCACAATTATACAGTTGCGCAAATCTGGTTTACTAGAATGGTTTATTAGAACGCAACAACACAAAATGAAAAAAAAAAGAAAAAAAACATCGTAGGGCTATTTTAGCAGCCAAAACCATAAGGAGCAGAATATCACTAATACATGTAGAAAAACATTTCTGGGACAAAAAAAAAGAGGTCACTTTAGTTACTTGCAACTTTCACGACCTATAGGGGGCGCGCTGGCGCCTATCGAAATGGCTGTCCTTTGATGATCGTCGTAGAACAGCAGTAACAGGCGGAGTCTGCGACACGTAATTAAATCTAGTTTAGCTTTATACGAGTAGTACTAGAGCTTTAATTATTTTTTTTTCCCGCCAGGAAGGTGTCAGCAAGCACCTTTCTTGTGAAGCCGATCTTCCAGGAGCTAGGGAGCGCGATTCTCACACCGCGGTACTACCACCATCGCTGAAGGTTGCGAATAGGGAGTATTCACTGGACGCCATATTTGTGGGTGCTGTTTAGAGCGCATGCTCAGAACGAGCTCACATCAATAGGCTGCTAAGACCGGCACTCTTGATGGTGCGGAATGCACGTTGCAAAAGAACTGTGGAAGCTCGCCGTCAGCACGCGCTCAGCATTCGCGCACACAGATATGGCCGCCAGTGGAACACTGCCAACACCGTCAAAATTAAAGTTCTTTCATTCCTCTTATTTCCGTCGATGAAAATCCCCTTTCCGACGTCATAGTCAGCGTTCGGCCAATCGTGGAAGGCCGACCACAGCGACGCTTTCGGTCGCGCACGGGGCTAATAGTGACATCGCTGATTATCACGTGCTGCGGCGTACCTTAGGTGCATCGTTTAACTACAATGCATATTCCCTATATGGGGAGTTCACTATAAACGAACACGGGATAAGGAAATGAGTGAATGGATAACAAAGAGAGCCCACATTATAGCAGCGGCACTCGTCAATCCTTCTTCAAGTATAGGTTGCGTTCAGAAAGGCACTCAATGTTGGGAGACACTTTGTTGGCATTCTGAGAGGTCATCCTGATAGTAGCTAGGTTCCTGTCCTTTTCTCTGCTTAGCAATGTTCGCTTACAGACAGTGTTGGAGGCAGCAATCCCTTGCGAAAATATTTAACCAATTTCTACAGAATTTCTAGACATATTATGGCTAGAGAGCATAGATTTCCTAGGGAGAATGTATCCACTTTTTTATTCATTGTCGACAGATTATTGGCCGCTGCTTCCTACAGGTTTTGTGTAGACTTCAGTGTACAGATAATGTGGTGACTCTGTACAGCAAACATAGAGACATTCTAGCAACACTCTTGTCCCATTTCTAGCGCCAATAAGAGAGTTTCTAACGAATTGCTCTAGACAAGTGGCCACAGTTTCTATCACCTCACTATGAAGAATATAGCAGTTTCTGCCCATTTTCTGCCCACTTTCTACAGACAAAGACCCTAAACTTTATCCATTATCTACAAAAAATAGGCCAGTTTCTATCTTTGTGTAATGCTAGTTATCAATTCTGAAGTGTACCGATGCATATGCTGCATGCAGAGCACTTGCTTCATTATACACTCAAATACCAGACAAAATGTTTTTATTTTTCGTTTTTTTTTATTCTCACTTGTTGTGCATTGTTTTGTTCTATTTGTCCAGCTTGCTCAGCATGCTTGATCTTTGCTGCATCGACCTTGAAAAGTGCACAGGTAGGCCTGGGAAAAAAAAAGAGAGAGAGAGATGACAAGTTAGCATCTATTAAAATCTCCAGTTGAGCAGCTCCCCACTACTCAACTGGGGACATAGCACATGCCCCATTCACAGGCTCACTTGCCCGATAATTAGGAAAAACGGGCATAATACGTTGGAAGCAAAAAGGGTGGGAGATCATGAATGATGAACGATAGAGGCTGTAACCTTTGTAACGGGCAGTAGCTTGCGCCACCAATACAGCTGGCCCGGAGAAACTCTCCAATCAACGCCAAGCTACCAGCTTCTGCCTGCAGCTTTCATAGAAGCCTAGACTTTGCATGGTAATGAAAAGTTAAGTGTCTTCAAATTGCTGCTCTATTAGCAAGTCTATTTTACACTAGGGACGTATACAGGGTGTTTATTTTTTTAGTTGCACCAAATTTTCAAAAAGGAAACTTAAGATAGAGTGATTTGAGCCCTCAGGAAGTGTTAATGGCCATGGAGGCCTCTAGAAAATACGTGAATTAGGTAATTAGCAAATTAACTAAAATGGTCTAATTAACTTTTTAATTTTTGACTTTAGGGCGCAAATAGCACTTACTAATAGCGTTGTACAGGGCCTTTCGGGCCGATCGCTCTGGATTACACGTTGAACTCGTCGGAGATTCCTGGCACAGAGTTCGACACGATTCAAACTCATCGGATAGTGACAAAACGTACATTGCGTAGCAAGAATACCAATCCCAAATGCTCAGGAGGACCTCTCCTTGTCACTCACATGGAAGACAAGGCGGTCCGTCGTGTCTTCGGTCCGTCGAAGCTAGTGGTCACATGTATGCCCACAATAAAGGAAGATCACCGGTGTGTAGGCGCTGCCGAAAGAAAATCCATGGTCTTGGCAATCCGCATGTTGAAGATCGCACTTGGCACTAAGACGAAATGCGCTGCTGGTGATCGGAACTCTAGAACTAGATTTACCACATTTACCACAGAAGCGAAATCCACAGCAGGCCCGCAGGCCGCATCACCCGCGAAGCTAGGTCCGTTCTTCGCAGGCATTCCGGGTTTGTCAATGGCTAATGCGTCATCCGTCAAACCACGTGATCACGCTTCCTGCCGTTACCCGCGCACAGAGAGCGGATTCCAGCGATAAAAAGTATACGGTTCATTGGTCCCGCGAATACGCACCGTCTACCACGCCTTCAGCTTAGGGAGAGAGAGAAAAAGAGAGAAGGAGTAGAAAGGAAGCAGCCCAGAACGGGGGGTGCGCTTACAAAGGCTAATTCTTCAGGGCAATCTCAACAATGAACACAATGAGAGGGTTTGTCACTTGTACCCAAGGTTGATAGTGCAGTGTATGTTATGCGTGGCCTTGGGCCTTTAGTCAGGATCCGTGCTCTGCCTTATAACCAGCTTCGAGACTGTAGTCACGTGACCCTAACCGGAGACACGATTGGCCTAAAACACGCATAGCGTCTGCCCTGCTGTCAATACCGATTGAACAGGACAGCTCTCTGAAGGCCAGCTTTTGAATTTCTAATGAAGCTGTCCAGCCCAAAAGTGATTCTAAATGGGGGAAGTTTGAAGACACTATATTTTACATCGTACAACTCACATTATAATTTAGAATGAACAACTAAGCGCGACTATGTTTTGCGCACAAATAAATAAATAAATAATATATATATATATATATATATATATATATATATATATATATATATATATATATATATATATATATTTTATCCATAAATCTAAAATTATTTGTACACTGTTAGGTTCGCGTTTTTAAACTTAAATTTTTTTTACGAAAGAGTTACACGTAAAAACACCACGGACAGCACATCGTCCGACTTTCAACAAACGATGAATCGCCGACTCTCGCTGACAGAAGGCTGCGATGCTATCCTCCTTTCTGTCTCAGTCAGCTGGCTTAAATCATCAAGCTTAGAACATTCTTGCAGTATATCGCCTTTAGTTACCCTCGTTGGAGGTTGAAGTCACATTCTGGTCATATAGTCCTGTCTTCAAGAAAAGGCTAGCGTGCATGATTGTTTCAACCTATTGATTTGGAATCGTGGTGACTAAATCTGGTGTTGGCAGTGGTCGAGGCTGCAACCTACAGCATGTTTGATTGGAAACCTGTGTTATTGATGTATATATACTCTGTGTGATTCTTTTAAATGTTTATCAGAGCCGGATCTTGTGACAATAAAATCCTGTGTCTATGTAGTTCACTTCAAGCCTGTTGTAAAAGCGTTTCTTACTACACACGAAAACTGCTTCTGACTCATCTCAACGATTTTGTCATGTTTTCAGTGTGTATGGTCTATCAAGTCTGGTCTGTAGAAAATCTAGGAATATGGCGACGCAAAGTCTAACGACCGTTGGCGACAGACAGTTGGTAGGATTTGTGACGACTGTGCTCTGTAGACTCCTGTTGACAGGAAATCTGTAGAAACCTTGTAGAAAAATGGCGATAAAATATAGGAAGTGGACAGGTATGTTAAAAAATCGTTAAGATGTCTACAAACTGACTCGCAGGTTTTTTGTAATGCCCGTGTCCCACTAGAGCGACAGACAGAAACAAAAGACAGCGACAAGCCTCAAACCCATGCAGCATGCTCGCGATGGTACCTTTAGCAGGCGTTTAGTCGTTCGGTGCTCGTGAAGTAAGCACGAGCGATTGCAAGCCTGCCAAAGATACCCGCGCGTGCATGATGCTCGTGTCTGAGCATAGCCTCCTTTATTCTACAAAGCCTCTGAAATCGCAAAAGACTCTGGTTTGAGGCTTGTCGCTGTCGTTTGTTTCTGTCTGTCGCTCTAGTGGGACGCGGGTATAAGGGATAAGTACCGGACTGACGACAAAAGAAAAGAAACAAAAGAAACCTCGACGTTTTGCCGTAGCGGGGGGTAAAACATACAACAAGCAAAACGCCCGTCCTTCCTCCCACCGGTGACGTACTCAGGAGGGAAAAGTAGGGAAATTTAAGCGTTGAGAGTAGAGGGTCTCGTGTTCGAACTACGCGACTGGCGTAATTTAAATTTCTTAATATATAGTCTTCCACGTAAACTGATCCCAGGTTTAAAAATATTTTGGTGTATTTTAGGAAAACGAAACCAAAGAAATAAGCATGTTCATTGTTTAGAGCAGCAGTTCTCACCCGTTGGTGTTTCGCGGACCCCTTTTGGATCGGCGGAGATGATGGAAAATCCCGTTCTTGGTGAGGGGAACGGAAAGGTGTAAGTTAATTATGATAATGATTTAATGAATGGAAATGACTAAGCGCTAGTGTGAAGTATAGTTGCCTTATTTAGATATTCGCGACTCCAGCAAAACGGACGCCACAAAGCGGGAAAACCGGGAACCAGCCGGAACAGGTCGCTTTGCGCCTCTCCGCGTCTCTGGCTGCTTTCGCGGACACGTGTTGTCGGCGCGGTGGCGAACAATGTAATTTGACGAAGGTCCGAATATTTTTAACGTTTTCCTGAGTGTTCATTAGTGTGGTGAAGCCTCAGTAGATTGTTTCCTTCCATCACGTGTTTGAAGGCCTGTTTACTCCACAACACACGGTCGCGTGCTTTCGATTTCTTGGCTGGCGAGAAAGCACGGAAAACGTTTCGATTTCTTGTCTGTCTCGAATCACATTCAAAGTGACGAGAACTTTGTAACTGAGAAGTGGTTTCTTTATAAGGATCTAGAACAGTGCATTGAGGATGACAGACGAGGTGTTTCACTGGAGGGAACACCAATGTTGCAGTCAAGTGAATGGGAAGGCTCGATAGCTGCTTTTCTTGAGTTTGATTGTGTTTGATTAGCTTGAAGATTGAGCCACCCACGCCGGTCTGTGCGTTGGCTATTCACCTTGGCTGCTTTTCGCCGAAAAAGCCTCTGGACCACACCGAAGGAGTTGGGCTGATTTCGCAATTAATTGATTCCGGAAAATCTGCTCGCTGCATACGATTAATGAGGGAAATTGTCTGCTTTCAAAAAGGTGGGGGAAGCGTCTCGCAAAGTTAGAAGTTGTGACGACATTATGATCTATCACGCCTCCAATATTTATATTATACTCCCTTCAAAGCCAGCAGCAATATATGTCTAAATTGCTCAGGTTGTCCGGCCAGAAAAAATAATCAATTTATCCGTTCAGGATTCGAAGTCAAGTTCAATGCGGAGAGGTTCTGCGTGAATCTCCGATGAAGACTTTCTTCAGTTTGTTCGCATTCGTCTCCGTGCTGTCGGCTAGAACCATTTGGCTGAGTTTAAGTAGTATCTCTCTGTCTGTCAAATATACTTTTATTTAGCAGTTCACCCAATAGGTAGTCAACTAAGCTCATATTTCAACCCGAAGAATATACTAATATCGCTTTTCGTAGGACATAGTACGTAATATAATACATAACCAGCATATTCGTCCAAATGACTTCTCGATTGCTACTAAAACCTGAATTGAAATACGAGTAACAGCTGCTTAGTGGGGCGCTAGCGGGTTAACATGCTCCTTGGCTGAAGAAGCGCTTGCTTAATTTTCGTAATTTTTCTGCAGCCTGTGTTGTTGACCAAGCAGACGATTGGAGCTGTCTCTTAAACTTGGATTCGTACAAAAGCTCGATTTCGCGGGCATGTAAGTCGCATGCTCGAGGCATGCGAGTTAGCTGAAAATTACTCTCGGTGGAACAATTCTGTAGTCATCGCCAGCTTTCCTTAGCTGATCAAAACTGATTAGAGGTTATATACATATTTGAAAAACAGAGCGAATAACACACGGACAAGAAGAGAAGAGAACGCACAGGACGTGTGTTCTCTCCTCTTCTTGTCCGTGTGTTATTCGCGCTGTTTTTCAAATATGGATTCATACCAACTCGCCCAACTTTCCTTTCTAGTAAGTTTATATACGTCTCTCCTGAGTCCATAGCTTCGGTTTTGAACAAAATCTCCGAAACGAAAGTTTGACATGAAAAGAACAAACTCACCGGGAAAACAAAACTATGCTCTGCAAGTTTATGTGCACCAACTACCCTTAACCGTCGCAGTTCAAATATCTATAAAATAGCGCATTAAATAAAAAAAATCTGTTAAACTGAATGCGCCACCCATTCAGGCGGCCCGGCCGAGCCAACGCGACCTGTTGCCAGCCGTCACGTTTTTCGGTGGTGACGCCCCCTATAGGTCGCTGGAGTCGCGAACACACCAGAAAACTCACTTGAAAATTGGAAGGTTTTCTCTCCATCTGAGAAAATGCAACTTTCATTTTAAGGCAAGCCCCCGAGACTAGGGAAAAGACGAAGGGCAGCACAACACACAGAGTCTCAAGCACAGCTCAATTTCCGGGATTGACTGATGAGGCTGGGCTTCGCGTAACCCTAGAATGCCTTCGAGGACCCCCAACTGAGAACCACTGGTTTATAGCAAGTCAGGCTATTTTTGTACTTTGCCCAATTAACTACCTAATTAAGATCAATTAATAAACTTTTGAAATGTTGAATTAAGAGCAAACGTTTCAATGACAAAGTTGTGGGGCGTCCTCAGAAACGTCCAATTCAGTGGTTTTCATCAAGAGGCCACTAACACTGTTCGTTTTTCTGGGATTAAAAAAAAAAAAAAATTGGAAATTACGAAAAAAAAGCTTGTGACTTCGCGCTTGAGAGCCTTGAATTGCAGCGTTCTCAGCCGTGGCTTCAATAAACTAGGCCCGATTGCTGAATAGAACACTGTTGACAGGGCGCTGTTAAAACATTCGAGTTTTTTCGCGTTTTTTTTTTGCATAATTTGTTAGCTTTTTTTTAGGCACTGACAAACGAACATTGTTAGAGGTTACTTGATAAAAACCACTCAATTGGATGTTTCTTAGTACGCTCTACAACTTTGACATTAAAACGTTCGCTCTAAATTGAATATTTCAAAAGTTCAATACTTGATCTTAATTAATTAATTAATGGGGCAAAGTACAAAAACTGACCCGACTCGCTCAACATAGAACATTTTTATATCTTTAGTTCCGTCTTTCAAAAGTGCACCAAAATATTTTCATACTTTGGCTCAAGTTACGTGGAATACCCTGTATATTTATATACCTATATATATATACGTGTGTGTGTAACTTGAAGGTGCTATATATGCATATATATGTGTGTGATTATTTAGCTGCCAATTGTGAAAGGGCTACTCGGTCTTCCCGATTCCAGCCAAATCCAAGAATATGAGGAAGAAAAAATGGCTGACCCCTACAAAATTGCCGGCCTATCAAGAACGGGGAAAATAAGACCATATATGTAATATATTGTATTATGTATATATACGACCCTACTTGCACAGTTGTGGCCATAAACGGCATTTCTGTACGGGTTAGTTCTTTTTTAAGAAGCGCGAGATGTGCCGAGCAGAGGGCATCTTCTTATCGCTGGCCGCGGTTGCGGAATCAATTGATGAGGACCCCGAAGCGAGAATGGAGAAGCCTAATCAGAATAGGCCTGGCTTTCTCAAGTTGTCAACATTCTTGTACACTCGAAAAAGTATTAATTACTATTACCATTGGTTAACAAGTATACATTTTGGTTGCCTCTTTACTTGAGAAGAATAGACCGATCTCACCAGCTAGTTTGAGTACGCCACCGCTGCCGACATGCATCGTGGGAGCTGTAGTCTTTCTGCACGCGCGACAACCCTGCTGGAGGTCTGCGCGAGCAGAGCACGAGGCGGCATGAGCTCTCTCGTGAACTGGCGTCTGCCTCCTACGAACTACAGTTATGGCGGCGTCACGCATGCGTGGAACGCTTGGTGAGATCGGTTTATTGACCGTTCGCTCAAAATGTGAGCGGTAGTTGTTTTTTTTTTTTTTTTACTTCAAATTTTTAAGATAATATTGGTCTGCCTCTGTAAAGAAAGATATTTAGTACCCTCCATTGTTGAATTCTAATGCCCAAATTAAAAACTACCCGTCTTCTTAATCCACCAATTTTGGTAAACCATATCCGGCTGCCTAAAGCCTGGTTCAGACAGTTGCGTTTGACTGCGTTTGACTGCGTTGCGGCTGCGAGAAACCAAGAGATCCCTGCTGCTTCTGTCGCGTGCCAAGATGATTCCTTGAATTGGATTTCACGCTTCATACAAAGCACAGATGTGCCGGAGACTCGCTTTGGGTTCTCGACGCAACGCAGTCAAACGCATTCAAACGAAAGTGTCTGAATCGGCCTTAAGTCTTTGTTCGAGGATTCCTTGGAAGGAAACTCGTTCAAACAAAGGGCGCCGTTAGAAAGGGCAAGGAAAGATAGTAACTGTTAGGAGTAATATTAGTACTTCCATAGGTGATCAGATTACTTTTGCGTCTGCGTTTGCAGACGCAGACTAGACTAGGCAGCAGACGCAGAAACATCCGCCTTGTAGCCTTTATGACCACTGTTGGCGTAAAGTCTGGTTCACACTTCAACCTTATGGCCGTGTGCTTTAAAACCTCTTAAAATATCTTATGACGAACAAACACACTTGTGCCATGTATCGGGAAGCCGTTAACGCTTTAAATTTCTGTCAATTTCTTCTGTTTTTTTCACGCATCCCTTTTTTTTGGCTTGACATTTTTTTTTACATTGTTATAAAGGACTATTTTTTTATTGATTGTACTTATTTTGATCTCGCAAATACGGGAGAACCTTAGCTCTAGTGAGATTTTATTGCGAGGGTCACCTCATAAATGGCGCCAGCGTGCCACTGTGTACTCTTGTCGTAAGATATCAGGAGAGCTAAGAGTTCAGGGGAAACTCCTCCCATCCATTTCTACTATAGCAGAGCCAACGCTAGAAAGGAGGCAGCCTCCTCTATACAGGGTTCGCTCTATGTGTAAAGAAATGCGAGGAGCTTCCAACTGAACCCTTTTCGTTACTCGAAAACCTTTGTCCTCTATTTTGTTTTTCTTTTTTCGCCCAGATTGCTTCCCAGAAATTACTCTGGTCATCCAACTCGTGCTGAGGATCATTGAGAGCGTCCAGAAACCTGTGGTACGAAAGCTTCAAAATTCCATTGCTCCGATTATATACGCTCGAAAATGGGATCCATCGGTAAGAAACATATCGGATGTCCGAGAATGAAATGCGCGAGTCAATTCAGTGAGTGCCTCGATTGCGCCTCCCACTGGTGTTTTTACCGCGTCCTCGTTTGTGGACCCTCGATTTTCGCCAGATGACGTCACACTCGTGTCGCGCTGTTGGCTGCCGCTATCCTGGCGATGACAAAGCAGCCGCGGGGGATGCGGAGAAGGCACCTGTTTACAGGGTGAGGTAGGATAAATGACGCCAGGTGTTTCCACCCACAGAAAGAAACTGCGCATTTCATAAAACTAAACATCTGTCGGAATGAGACGCAGGTGGGGATGGAATGCCAAATTTTGAAAACATAACGTTACCTAAAGAAAGACGAAACCTCTCTGTGAGCCGACATCCACGTACGCCTAATTTCGTCAAAACAAGAAATTACATTGTGGGCACCTGTATTAATCACTGCAAAAAACAAAAGTTGTCAAATAGAAAAACAATATATTTTTATTGTTAATAAGTTTGTTTCTGTGTGTGTATGTGTGCGCGTGTGTGTGCGCGCCTGTGTGCGCGCGTGTGTGTGCGCGTGTGTGCGCGTGCGTGTGTGTGTGTGCGTGTGTGTGTGTGTGTGTGTGTATGCGTGTGTGTGCGCGTGCGTGTGTGTGCGCGTGCGTGTGTGTGTGCGCGTATGTGTGTGCGCGTTCGTGTGTGTGCGCGTGCGTGTGTGTGTGCGCGTATGTGTGTGCGCGTTCGTGTGTGTGTGCGCGTGCGTGTGAGTGTGCGCGTGCGTGTGTGCGCAGCGTGTGTGTGTGCGCGTTCGTGTGTGCGTGCGCGTATGTCTGTGCGCGTTCGTGTGTGTGTGCGCGTGTGTGTGTGCGCGTATGTGTGCGCGCGTTCGTGTGTGTGTGCGCGTATGTGTGTGCGCGTTCGTGTGTGTGTGCGCGTGCGTGTGAGTGTGCGCGTGCGTGTGTGCGCGCGTGTGTGTGTGCGCGTTCGTGTGTGCGTGCGCGTATGTCTGTGCGCGTTCGTGTGTGTGTGCGCGTGCGTGTGAGTGTGCGCGTGCGTGTGTGCGCGCGCGTGTGTGTGTGTGTGTGTGTGCGCGCGCATGCGTGTGTGTGCGCGGTGTGTGCGTGTGTGTGCGCGTGCGTGTGTATGTGCGCGTATGTGTGTGCGCGTTCGTGTGTGTGTGCGCGTGCGTGTGAGTGTGCGCGTGCGTGTGTGCGCGCGTGTGTGTGTGCGCGTATGTGTGTGCGCGTTCGTGTGTGTGTGCGCGTTCGTGTGTGTGTGCGCGTGCGTGTTTGTGTGCGCGTATGTGTGTGCGCGTTCGTGTGTGTGTGCGCATATGTGTGTGCGCGTTCGTGTGTGTGTGCGCGTGCGTGTGTGCGCACGTGTGTGTGTGCGCGTATGTGTGTGCGTGTGCGCGTGCGTGTGTGCGCGTGTGTGTGTGTGTGTGCGCGCGCGCGCGTGTGTGCGTGTGTGTTTGTTTACATATATATAAATTCTACACACGTTTCAATAGCATTTTGTGTTTTGACAAGATTGTGCTTAGGTGAACGTGGACTCAGAAAGATTTCGTCTCTCCTTTTAATCTGTCGATCCAGTTAACCTCATGATCTCAAACTCTGCATTCTATCCCCACCGCTTGCGTGATATTCAAACGGAGTTTCAGCTTTTTGCAATACCTAAGCTTTTTTATGACGGAAAACAAAACACGAATTTCATATTAGCGAACAAAGTCGCTACTGTAGGTGGTGCTCCAGCTTGACAGTTCGCGGAAACTTTCGCAGACACAAATTGAGACGTGGTGTGCCTAGATCTCAGAGTGCTTCCAACTGCTCGATCAGTGCCAAAGCTGCGACGTGGGGACGGAACCGTTGTTCGCCAACAAGCGTTTCCGCCCGCTTTTCTCCTCGCTACGCGAGACGGCAACGCGTGCGCACTAGCGACCAATCTTCCCGGGAGGCGTCTTTCATTAAACTACAAACGCCCTCCATTGCATGAGTTGCGCCCTCTCTAAGATCGAGGGTCTCTGATGAGACGCTGTGGTGAGAGCGGCCCTCGCGTCTGCTCGCCTTTTTCGCCAGGACTTCCGCAATTATCCGCCGGGATCGCCACATCCGACAGAACGACACGCCGGCTCAGGTAATGTCGTTTGTTTCCACGTCGAAAGCACCTTTGATGCATGGGGGCTGGAGGACGCTGAACCTTGCATCAGTCAGAGACTCGCGTTCAAGGCACTCTAACTGAATCGTACACAAATGGAATCGAAATACAACGTCAAGTCGTTCAACAAAAGGTGTAGTGACCGTAGTGTTTTGAATAATTCGGAAGAAGAAACTTGGCTGGTATATATTGGTTTTTCATAAATCTACAGGGTCCGATCGAGAAAAGTAAACCCTACTTTTCGGCCCGCCTAAAAAAACTACGCATCGCAAAACGCTCAAACTCCGCCAGAATGTAACCCTAGCGGTCCAAGCAAGATGCCAAAGTTTCAGCGCGATCCGATAACTTAATCAAAAGTTATAACTGATTTTCTGAAAATTTCAATGGGAAAATGGCGGCCGACGGAGTTTTCGAACACATGGGTCTCTATGGCACCAGAAACCGAAAACGGGCAAAAATGGGCTCCATTTTCCCATTGAAATTTTCAGAAAATCACTTATAACTTTTGATTAAGTTATCGGATCGCGCTGAAACTTTGGCATCTTGCTTGGACCGCTCGGGTTACATTCTGGCGAAGTTTGAACGTTCTGCGACACGTAGTTTTTTTATGCGGGCCGAAAAGTAGGGTTTACCATTCTCGATCGGACCCTGTAGAACCAATATTCATATTGAGCCTCTACTCAACAAAATGAATCTGGCATGACAAAAAAACCCGAGACTGCGGGTAAAAACGACCCATACACCGAAACCTGTTTTTGAAACATTTTTGGGGAAGTGTCGTTTTTACCCACAGTCTCAGGAGTTCTGTCATGCTTAATCTTCACCAGCTCGTTTGCGCCCTTACATTCAGTTCATTAAATCTGGCATTTTAATCACACAAACATAATAGAAGGTTTTTTTTTGTACTTGAATTCATTTTTTAACAACAAAAAGAAAATCAGTACGAAAGCTAAAAAAACCAAGAATTTCAAATGTAAAATTTCTAGATCAAAGCAAGCAAACACTCGCAATAATTAAGCAGATATAAATCGCTTTAAAACCACACTGAAAACCATCTCAATATGCATACCATATGCTAATTATAAGTCGATGAGTCCGTTGTAAACAACCCCAATTATAGAAAGCTTATATTTATTCGATTATCTTTATGCGGCAATACTAACGCGAGTAATTCTAATATATGTAAATAGTACCAATGGCTGTTACATCCTTTGTAATTCAGGCTAACTTGTGAAGCTTTCTTTTAATATTTTTTGTCATCTTCAAGATCAGAGCACTGTTTTGATATAGATATCGATTTCCTCGGCTTTACATATAGGTGTTTTGATAATGCAAGAAATGAGCGCTGCTGAACTCTGGTATCCTGGGTTAAATCCCCATCCCTGCCCGTTTAGATCTGGATGAGCATCGTGCCGGCGTCCGGTCTTGTATCACTGCTGCCTGATGCACGATGCACGTGAAAGACACCATGGAATGAATTCTGGGCTGGAATAAATGATTTTAGATTGATATTTTACTAATCGCATATCGTTTAGTGGATTAAAAGGAGACAAGTACACGCGGGTAGAGAGCCAAAACGCCTGCATTTCGGTACAAAATATTCAAAGCATAGCGGACTATTTCTTACCATCCTTTCCTTTGAACGCTCCCCGCCTTTCCACCGTTATACCTCCGCGGTACAAGCACGTCAGCCAAACCCAGCTCACGTATTGGACCCGAGCCCTGCGTCACTCGGACGTATGCGCTCGTCAACAATCCATCCGTTGAAGAATATTTAAATTCGCGTTCGGTGGCCATTGAATTCCGTGACGGCACTTATCATCACTTCCGAATGACAAGTTCCACCGTGTGCTTAAAAAGCACGGTGGAAGCTCGGAGTCACCGCCTTCCGAAACCAACACCGTCAGAGTCGACAATCTCACATCGTTCTTATCTACGTCGATGAAAGAAACGCAGGCTAACCCCGCCGACCCTCAGACGGCTGTGAGAACTTCCGGTTCCAGTGAAATGCTTCGTCACGACTAGGTGATTTCTTATTTCGCTTTGAGTTGAGGACGAAAGGTAAGGAGGAAGAAGCTAAAAGATAATTCCATGGTCTCTTTTACTACGTCCCTTTAAAAGGGTCATGAAACGAATTTTGGACTGGGTTAAATGATTTTAAATTAGGACTGTACTAATCGCATATTGTTTAGTTGGCCAAAAAAAAAAAGAGGGTAGAAAGTAAAAAGCCAGCTTTTCGGTACGAACATTTGAAAATATAGCGGACTATTTGTACCTTCTTTCCTTCGAAAGCTCTCCGCCTTTTCACTATGATACATCCGCGGTTTCCAAAGCGCGTCAGCGGTGCCAACCTGACGTCAGCTGAGCCCAGCTCACGCATTGGACATGAGAACTGTATCACTCGGACGTATACGCTCGTCAACAATAAATCCGCCAACGCATATTCGGATTCGCGTTCGTGGCCAATGAGTGCCCTGACGGAACTTATCTTCACTGGAGAATGACAAGTTCGATGGTGTGCATAAAAAGCACGGTGGAAGCTAGGAGTCATTGCACCGGTGCCAAAGAATGTCCCGACGATGTGATTTCACAATTCGCATTTGAGTTGAGAATTAAAGCTAAGGAGGAAGAAGTAGGAAAATCGTTTCATGACCCCTTTAAAGACCCCAGCCTAGCGGTAGTGCTACACTGGCTAAAGTTCCCATCCAGAATGAGACACCAGACGCCCATTGGGGGTTGACTTGCATACTGCTGTCTAAACATGCACAAAACTCATAATATGAATAATATAAATGGAGAGGGGGATAGAAACAGATAGAGTAAAAAGAATAGATAACTGCCGAGCGGTAAGAATTGTCGTTTATAAACACATAGAATTTGCTTCGAATTACTTATCCTCTTGTTGTTGTTTTTTTTTTTGTTTTTTTCTTCAAAATGGTGAAGGAACACAAGAAAAGGGACTTCTTGCAGTCTCTGATCGACGCAATGAAGAGTGACTGCGGAGGTTTCAATGCAGGTGGTGTCCCCATTGGGACCGATGAGGGTATGAATGATCATTCAAGCATCGGCTTTTATTACAAGTGTCCCCATTCCGACCGCCTTTTAACACAGAATGCAATAACAGGAAATGCTATCTAGAAAAAAGTGACACGAAGAAATTCGACAAAAAGTTCCATTGAAGTTCGACTATTCTCCGCACGCGTAAAAATCTCATCCATTCATTCATCTGTCCGTCCGTCCGTCCGTCCCCTTTTAAAGGGGCTATGCAACAATTTTTTTACTATGCGCAAATACCGCTTAGAACGAATCCCTGACGTTAATGACCTATGAAACACGCGTTCGTTTTTCACCCCACGCAATAGAAGTCCCAGAAAAAAATTAAAGAAAAACGAGCAGCGTTCACCCCCTCAACTCGCAGCCAGAACAAGCGGCCACGTGATCTGGAGCCAATTATATGCCGCCAATGTTGATCATAGCCATGCGCTGGGGTTGGCAAAGCACAGGACACGCGCTGAGTTCCAGACATTGTTATGGCTCGGCTATTGTCGTCGTTGCAGCGATTGAACACGGGCCACTACCCGAATGCTTCTCGAGCTATCAATTATCACGAGCCCAAATCGAGTGCCCACGCAATGCTCGGGTCCAATCTATGAACCGCATACAAATATCGTCATATGGGTGTACTGCGATCCCCACGTTACGTCATCGAATTGCGCAAAGGAGAGATTGAATGAAAATGATCGCTTTTGTCCTTGAAATTACACCGCAACAAAGGAGCTTCTTGGCCAGTGGCATTGCATGCGAGTATTCTTGAGTCCCACTAGTGCCAGTAAGCTCGTGTAAAGTGAAAAACATTCCAATTGAATATCGTTGCACAGCTCCTTTAATTGGACGGCGGCTTGCGCCACCTAGTCAAAGCTTCTAAATCCAACAACTAACTAATATCCCATTAAAATTATTTTTAATAGAGAGAGGTAAAGAATCTCATATCACCGCTAAGCACAAGCATTCATCTACCATTCTCACAACCATCAAAAAAGAGCTGACCCGCCTCTTACCGAAGGAGGGGTGCCATTTTTACTGGGTGCATCGCTTCGCATTACCGAACTCAATAAGTTGCACTGCGTGTGTACAGAGTCCAGCACTGTTAGCGCGAACGAGTGATCGCCGGTTTTTTCAGTTTCTCTCTTTGAGACCAAGGGATGTCATCCAAGTTATTATTGCTACGGAAAGAGCCGATATATTTCTATAATGTAAGCGATAAAATTTCGTGCTCGGTGATGCTATTTAGAAGTAAAATGCCAAAATGCGCCGATGTCGTGTTCGCGCTAACAGTGTCGCGATGTGCACGTGTGTGTGTATCTCTATGTCTTTGTGTCTGGGTGTGTGTGCTCTTTTAATCATGTGAAAAATATATAACAAAAGTCACGTAAAACTTATTTTTCTCAAGTATCTGCAATTTTTGCGACAAGGGTTGTCTAAACTCGACCTTCGTCGATAACAATCCTTAAAAGTCGAACTTCGTCGAACTTTTTCAAAAGTTCGAATTTGCGCCGGAACCAGTCGAAACTCGAGGTTCAATATCAAACGTCAGGTTCGACAAACGCTACAATTCCCTGAAACCAATGAAGCCGAGCCAAGAGCGTAACTGCGCGGCACTCGTCGCCTTTGTGCATTTCTTATCAGCGACTAAATTGACCACGCACACTGAATGGGACGCGATCCTAGGATTTTCGAGTACGTCATTGGTTTAGCCGGTGATAAGAAACTCACAAAGACAATTCAATCGCCACGACGATGCACTTTTCTCGCTCCTTGATTGACTCCATCCGTCCGTTGCGTCGGCTGCGTGTGGACTTAAACTTTACGTTCAACCTTTTGGCTTCGTCATTCGTTCTTTGGCCTTCTGATTGGCTAATGCTTGCGCACGGTAAGCGTCTGCGCATGCGTGCACCCTAGCCCCTGGCTTTTGCTTCCTGTTGTCGCCATTTCCAGAGGGAAGCGTACCGAACGACCAAGATAATCAGCACTGAAATAAGGGTTATTGCGCAGTCCAGCTAATAAACAATCATAGTGGGGAAAAAGAGAAACCTTGAGACTTTGAGACGATGTTGTCTTATCCCAGTTGGTGCCCCTAATGCAACGATTTTTGTATTTTGCGCAAATACCGCTTAGAACGGATCCCTGACATTAATGACCTGTGAAATACCCGTTCGTTTTTCACCACACGCAATTGAAGTCGCAGAAAAAAATAAAGAAAAACGAGCAGAGTTCACCCCCTCAACTCGCAGCCAGAACAAGCGGCCACGTGATCTGGAGCCGAATATATGCCACCAATGTTGATCATAGCCATGCGCTGGGGTTGGCAAGGCACAGGACACGCGCTGAGTTCCAGCCATTGTTATGCTTCGGCTGTTGTCGTCAGAGCAGCGATTGGACACGGGCCACTACCCGAATGCTTCTCGAGCTATCGATTATCACGAGCCCAAATCGAGTGCCCACGCCATGCTCGGGTCCAATCTATGAACCGCATTCAAATATCGTCACTGGGCGGTACTGCTACCGCCCAGCTACGTCATCAGGTTTTGCGAAGGAGAGATTGAATGAAAACACTCGGTTTTGTCCTCTAAATTACAGCGGAACAAAGGTGTTTCTTGGTCAGTGGCGTCGCGTGCGAGTATCCTTAAGTCCCACTAGTGCCAGAAAGCTCGTGTAATGTGAAAAACATTCCAATTGAATAGACCTTTCCAAAAACAAGCTTGTGGCCGGTGCCATTTTTAGCGTTCGTGCGTATGGCGCGTGCTTTGCTCGCTTTCCGAAGCGACGAACACGCACGTGCTGGGCTGTGAAGATCGCACGCTGGACTGTGATTTTGTAAACATTGGAAAGGTCTATAGACCATATGCAAAAAGAAGCGCCATCTAGTGTATTCATGATCAATGATGAGATTTCCTCCATATTGGGGGGTTCCCGTACCGACGATTTCGCCCGAAAAACAATAGTCCCGGCAAAGTGTAAGTCGTAGAACTCAAATATGATCACCCGCTGCAAGTCCAGTACGAACCCTTCACAGGACGTCTTTGAGAAATACCGTTCATTGACCTGGATGGCCCAGTTCACTGCTTGAGTGACGAGTCTTGCGACCTCGTTGCTGACAATTCCTTTTCTTGAATTTGGCGGCCGTCTTTCTTTTCTTCTCTGATCCGAAACTAACCAGCAACCCATTGAGTGTACAAATAAACTGCCCTAATATCATGAAAACCGAGTTAAATGCAGATGCGCCTCGTCCACAACTGGAAAATGTGATAAACCCCCCAATATGGCGGCTCCTAATGGCATGATGATGATAGCTGGCAAGGATTTCGCATATGACCTATATCGTTGCACCGCCCCTTTAAAAAGCCCCTAAAAAGGTTGTTGTTTTTAACAGACTGGTTGGGACACGCGTGTCAAAAAATAAGTTTTACATGAAAAAACAATTTACAGCAATATTGACGGCGATAAATTTATTTGAAATTCTGCGCACAAAGTTCATGACATCACGGAATGGTCATTCGCTCTCTTGACCTCAACGAGATGGTCATTAGCTCCTTCCACCTCAAGGTGAAGGCTAGAGCCACTAAATGAGCTGCGCTTAGAGTATCGGCACTCTGTTCCCCAACATTGTTGTGGGCGCCGACATTTTGGTGCTTGTGCAGAGTAGACGAAACGCCAATAGTCATGATTCAAAAGTGCGACTTCCTCAGCATTAGATTCGGTGTTGGGATCTCATATAATATTGCTTTGCTCTGTCGCGAACTGTTTAAACATTTGTGGAGGACGGAGAAGCATTCCTTGTGATTTCAGATAAATCTTCAGATAACTAGCAACCATAATTTTAAGCCACAATAAGAACAAGTGTCGTTACTCTGAAGCGTAGCTTATTTAGTGGCACTAGTGAAGGCGAAGCCGATCCACCTCTCCTCCACGCGCCCGAAATGCCGAGAGAGAAAACAAGTGGAAAGGAGGTGAACACCGTCGCGTCTCGTGCCGTCAATAGTGCTCTAAAAAAATGTTTTTTCGCGTAAAATAGCTCCCAAACAACTCCTCAGATGGCGCTCCTGAATCGAACAAGTTAGAGTTCCTGTATAGGCTCCCTACGGGAGCCAGAGTTGCGCGTTCATGCATGGCATGTGGATACAGCTCCTCACGTGACTGAATTCGGCGAATAGCAGCGCCGCGCGTTCGAGGCGCGCGGCGCTCTCAAAAGCCGGGGAACGTACGCCGGGGCGCGTGCAACGTCTACTTTGCTGCACGACACTTGATACGGCTCCTCACGTGATCGGATCTCGGCGAATAGCGGCGAGGGCGGCACGCGGCACGTGGAATCAAACGCGCAACTCTGGCCCCCGTAGGGAGCCTATACAGGAACTCTAGAACAAGTTAGAGTTAGTCAGAGCCATGTATTAGGAGAATTCGGCCATGCATTGGTTTGAATAGGCGAGCATCTCGTGGCCAACCATATACCAATAAACAGCCCCCAGCGGTGGTCGCGAGGTCTACAAATGCGACGCGACTAATTTAAGCCGTATTAGCGTCGCCAGAGTAAAACTCTTGGTGACTGAAAACTTGGCGCATGTGAGGTTTTTGTCGCGTCCATATTCAAAGGTTGAATAAACGAACGTGCGCTCCAAACCAGAGCAAACTGCGTAGTTGCGATCATTGCCGCAGATTTGCTATGCTATTTGCGCCATTGTCACCGAGACGCCGAGATTGAGCTCTTCTATTTCATGCTTTAAATGTCGTTTCCAATATTGTGACGTCGCGGTCTGCTGATTGGTCGACGCTGTGTCGCACATTTAGTTTACGCTCTAACCATGGGGGGAATATTCGGCGCTGGCGGCGGTCTTTGCTCCGCCCATTGGCCAAACTCTCCCAATATACGGCTCTGGAAGAAGTCTCTGGAAGCAGACATAGAAGAAGGTTCATTTTGTTGGCCGGAGCGAGAATAAGGTGTTCGGGGGTCAGCCGCGCGTTGCGTTTCTTAGCTGTTAGTGACTTTAGAGCAGCCTTTAATTAAGAGTCGGTCACACTGCAAACTCAAAAGACAGTCCGTTGTCACCGTCTCATGCATGTTTCTTTCTTATGTGTGGGCTCTGTCGCATTGATCATACAAAGACAGTTTGCAGACATGTTCCAAGTGTTCGTATGTTTGAAACAAACACGCTCGGAGCATTCTCGAGGCGTCTCCGCTGATGATTCTGTCCATGTGTCTTCAAAGAACACAGTGTTTTTCGCTTGATGTGTGACCAGTGTGGCGGCGGCTTTTGCACACCGAGTTCCACGTTGCTGTAATGTCTACCCAAACATGTTGCTTTCCGTTTCTCCCGAAGGAAAAACAACGCCGCCGAAAAAATCCTTCCTGAGTCCTGTGGAAGTAGAGAGCAACGTTTCCCTCGTTCTGGCAGCAGGGCAAGTAGCAGAACTAATCTTAATAAGGAATGGGTGGATGGATGGATGGATGGATGGATGGATGGATGGGTGGATGGATGGATGGATCGATGGATGGATGGATAGATGGATTGATGGATGAATGGATGGATAAATGGATGGATGGATGGGTGGGGGGATCAATGGATGGATGGATGGATGGATGGATGGGTGGGTGGATGGACGAACGGACGGGCGGGCGGGCGGGCGGGCGTCCGTCCGTCCGTCGGAGACGCGCTTCAGGCACCGCGTGTAGAAATTCACCATCGAGCGTATACGTGTCACTCCAGAACCGTGAACCTGAGCAAGTACTCGTCCTGGCTACTGTACCTTCTGGCAAAACACCAAGACGTTCAAGAAAAAGTCCGGGACGAGATTAAAACCGTACTTCAAAATGGGGTGAGTCGACGCTTTTGAGACTCGGACCTATGGTGCTCAGACCTGTATATACCCGGCCGAATTCGCTTCAGCGGGAGGAAACCCACCGCAAATATTTCGAAAGTTTCTTCATTTTGTGGTTTTCGATGACGCTCAGCAAGTTTTTGATTGGAACCATTTATTTATATTCATTAATTAATGATTACTTAACAAAATTTAGTTATATAATCGACTTATTGTGACGCTGGCTTGAGGGTTGGGGTTGGCTTGACGGGGCCCCAGAGCCCGTCAAGCTGCCTTTGGCAGCTTTTTGTATGGGGCACCGTTGGCTATAAGGTCAAAAATAAAGATTGATTGATTGATTGATTGGTTGATTGATTGATTGATTATTCTTCAGTATTATGCCCCCTGATTGTATAGCTCACCTGCACAAAATCGCATTAATGTAGCTTTCACAAATTGTTTTTTTTTTTTAACCTTGTATATTTGACACATGCGCTTCTATGGGACCGATACCATAATCTTCCTGGAGATAAAGCAAGCGTACGATGGTACAGATTTCTCGGAATTGCGCGCGAAGAGGATGCAATGCTTCTGCCGTACTACATAAAAACGGTGCTATAATTATGTTCGCGATTATTCCTAGTTTGATTCCTACATTTCTTGATTGAAGTACCAGGTGTTTAGAACAAAAATGAACCATGTTATCCTCGTCGCAATATTAAACTACGCATCTCCAAACGCTCGGTCTTCGCCCACATGCATTGCTACCGATTAAAATCAGACGTCATTTTTATAGTGTGCCGTTACCTTGTTTAAAAGTTACGAGCGATTTCTGAAAATATTCACTGATAAAACGGAGCTCGTTCAGAAGACGCCATTTACCTTCATGAATCGCGGGCTTTGTTGACCGCCGTTTCAGGGGCGAAGCTCCTTAGGGGTGTTGAGAATGGAACCTTCGGCAACCTTTTCCGAGTTTCAACGCTGCGGAAGCGAGTCCCGAAACGAGTCCCGACGTGTCAGGACTGCCGGCCACCTGTCGAAGCCTGCCCAAAGCGAGTCTCAACGCGTCCGTGACGTCAACGGGACGTGTGTGTGTGTGCGTGTGGGTTCGTGCGCTCCGGAAGGGGAGAGAGGCCTGGCCTAACTGCGGAGAACCATGGCTATGACTCATTTCTGGCTACGACGCGGCGGGCTTTTCTGCTACGCACTGGGCGGTCGCACCTGCTGCCCTGGCGGAGAGTGAGGGAGAAAACGGACCCCTATATAAGGCGGGGCGTGAGGCTGCTGAGTTGTTCTCTTGGATTTGACGACTGTATCGCTACCATGTAATTAAACCGTTCGTTACGTTACCAATTCTCCCACCTCCACTGGGCCCCTGGGTTCTTCACTTCGGGGAATGGTCGTCGTCAGGAGCCAGGAAGCCTCAGGACGTGCGGCCTAAGCCCCGCCTCGAACAGGGGCTAGCCATGTCCGTATGTCCGTCCGCCGTCCGCCGTCCGCCGTAGGCCGGCGTCGGGTGCTCGTGCTTCTGCTCGTGAGATCACGTGCTCACGAGCACGTGAGCACATGCTCACGTGCTCGTGTAGGGCAAAAAAAAAAAATGGAAAAAAAAGATGAAAAAAAATATGAAAAAAGAAAAAGAAGAAAAAAAAAGAGTAGGGGGTTCTGAGATGCCATCCCATCTGTCTGCTTAAAAAAAGAAAAAGAAGAAAACCACACATTCTCCTACTGCCATGAATGAAAAGGACCGAAAAGCTCGGCATGCAGCGCCTCAGCGTCTACGTAGACAGCAAGCTGCTCCGGAGACCAGGGCGCGAGTAGCTGCTGCACAGCGTCAAAAACGCCAAGCGGACCCGGAGTTGAGAGCTCGGGAAGCGGCGGCAAAGCGTCAACGCCGACAGCAAGCAGCAATACCTATGACCAAAATCAGTATCATCAGCACCACCCGAGCTTCGCCCCAATCAACATCATTCACCACGTGGAGATGAGGTCATTTTTTTTCCGTGCAAATCATCAAAAATCGCTTTTAACTTTTGTATTAGATACTGGTAAGTTCTGAAACTTTATCCCATACGCTGCTTCTACATTCGGACGGAAACTGAGCATTCGATTGATGTATTTTGGGGATGACAAAAAACATGGGTCGGCTTGCTAGAAGCAGCGTCTCAGCTGAGACTGGGTGAAAGAAAGCACTGCCAAGGCCAACGCACGAGCTGAGCGGGACTCAAGTTGCGTCTCAAGACGCTCGCGCTCCCCAGCCTTCGCAGTGCTTTCTTTCACCCAGTCTCAGCTGAGACTGTCTCGAGTTGTGTCTCAACTCGTTCGAGCAAGCGGCCCATGGTTCCTTTCTATCGCAAGATAAACTTGTCGTATTAATATTGTTGTGATAATATTATTTACTAATATCTTTTTCAATTATATCTTTCTCTTCTTAAGCATGAAACATATTAGCGGTGAAACAGTGTACCACGCAGTGGTCGTCGCTCGCCGCTAGGTGCTCCGGAGTCGGTCCGTGCGCCCTTGACGGAACCATAGAGTAATTATAATGTACTCTAGAGGTAAAACTAGCTCAGGTGTGCTGTCGCAAATTAAAGTAGACAGTAACCAGTGGAAAATTGACTTCTGGTAATGCATTTTTATGGGGAAAAGTGAGTGCATTTTCTCCCTGCGCTCGATTATAAGAGCAAATATCCCGAAGTTTTCAGTATCCTAATAAAATTCAAGTGTTTGTGAGTGTTCATTTATTCAACAGTAGTTATTGTACTTTTGTCATTGTATTTATGTTCGTGATTATGTGCTTACTTTGTGCTTCTCTGCTATAATGCTTCGGCACTGCAGGTTGTTTCTGTAAATAATAAATAAATAATTCATACGTACTAGATAGCTTCGAACATTTCTTAGTCAGGCAGTAAAAAAAATTCTTAAGCTACGGCGGGGTGTTTTTCTTTTTTTTTCTTTTTTATTGAATTAAAAACGGAGCTAAAATGGCTTCGTACATGTATTCATGTGCACTGTCGGACACTGTTAGCACGAACGTGGCGTCGGCGCTGTGTATGATCAAAATAAATTGAAGGATACGTACTATAGTCCGATATTCAATATCAAAGGGACACTGACAGGGTATTTATGCTCGCCGAGGTCTTTAGTTGCACATGACATATGAGAGCCCAGCTACCCAGAACAGAATTTGCGGCTCGAAATTAGGTTTCTTTCCGCCCGAAAACCGCCCATCAAGAACTGGCCGGTTCGAGTCTCGCTCACTCTCTTTTCCGTGGTCACGGGCCGTTTTCTAAGGTTTCGAAGCGACCACAAAATTTAATCAAAGTCATTGGTCAATGAAGGCACACACTCAATACTAAAAATAGAAAAAATATGAAACCCATTTTTTGGTGCTTCTAAAAAGCTGCAAATCCGTTGATTGAAAAAAAAAAAGAACCGGAAGCATTCTGTGCGTGCGTCGTTTCGCGTATCGTGGGACTCGCGGGGACGGCGATGGCAGCGGACGACGGGCGCGGGACCGCTACTTCAGAACTGTCGTTCGCGGTACCTGTGAATTATGTCTGCCTTTAAAAGAGAAATTTGGGACTGAACAAAAGAATTGGTATTCATCCCGTACGACACGCCCGACCACCAAGCCGATTTGCACGAAGACGTCGCCGAGCCGTCGCTCCCTTCTCGTGGCTGAAGACATCGCTCGCGGAAACGTCAAGCAGAACGTGCCTACTTCGAGTTGAATATGCACGCGTACGATTTCTTTACTAGGTGCGAATGTCGCCAATGCGTGGTGCTTCAGGACTTCGACCCGGGAGTGCTTTTGCTGGAGGAAAATTGGCAGCAAACTTTCCAACTTACAGTTTATCAGCTGTATTATTACTAAGGAAGGAGATCCCCCAGCAGCTCAGTGGGAAAGACGTCCGCTTTAGAGCCACTGTATAGACCTTTCCTGCTTACTCTCGCCCCCGACCGCCAAGTAGGTATATTCGGTATGGGCAACGAAAAAATATCAAAACGTTTCAACCTGCAAATAGTAAAAAAATAGGCGGGAGGCAAAACGAGAATGTGTGACGGTTACGTTTATGTCCTAAATGCCTTCTATTGGCGTGGCAAGGGCAAAACAATGTTTTCGCCCATACTGGAAGTGACGACAATTTAAGATGGCGGCGCCCTTGCGAAAAAGGTCTATATGGCTCCCGTAGGGAGCCAGAATAGCGCCATTGATTGATGTTCGAGTCTGCCGACACTCCGCGCCCCCTATTGACTCACGGCGATCACGTGGGCAAACTTTTCCCGCGCTTTCGCAAAAGGTTCCAGTCTTCGCGGCGGGAGCATTGTTCTTGTATAGGCAGTGGTATTTTCGCAGCATTTTGAGCGGCTGAAAGGGACCCAGATGCTGGGTGCTGCACTTTTGGGTGCAGTAACCGGCATGAGGCTGACAAACAGTTGTTTCGTATCCCGCATGGCGAGAGAAATCGCAAACGACGTCTTTTGTGGCTGACGCGGATCAGCAGAAAGGGATTCACTCCCACTTCTAGTACTCGGCTGTGCGAGGTAATTTATATTATTGCGATAATTCATGCTACAGTTTGAAGAACTGAATGAACACAAACTGCGATGTTCATAGGATCATTTTGCCGAGTATCAGTTTTCTTGGCGCCGGAACGACGGCAAACGTAAGCTAGCACGAGATGCCGTGCCTTCGATCTTTGCCCACAAGCCGAAGAAGGTCGCCGCAGAGAGCTCCTCTTTCACGAGGAACCGAGAAAAAGGTATGTTATATGCGTAATATTTGAAACGTGTGCGTCAATCGACGGCTACTGTACAGGCTTGCCCCTAACTCGCCTTGAAATTCTCTAGTCTGATTACTGTGTCATGTTTCCTACGCGCACATACGATACCGCATTGCTTGTCACGCGTTGACTATACGCTGGTTTTATTCTGCATCTGTGACTTCATTAGTGCGTCTTAGCTTGGAGCACATGGAGCGTAAGTTCGCGCTGCAGAAGCCAGGGATCCCGTGCTCAATCCCAACTTTTTCTTGTTTCGATCTGGATGAGCATCGTACCGGCACGCTTTCGTGTATCACTACTGCGTGATGCACGTTACAGACCCTGGCTAGCAGTCGTCCTGCACTGGCTATATTGTTCATCGAATGCGGAGACCCTTCACTTAATTTCAGTGACTGGCCAACCCTCTTGCTGTCTAAATGCTGAATATGCCCACGCACCAATTTTTATCTGCGACTTGAAATTGTAGCGTTGATATTGTTAAAAATCTATGTAATTTCATTTAGTTGCTCATGGAGGCGACGGCTGGTTCCCCAGTCTGCCCGTCAGTGAACTCACAGGTAATTTATTAATTAATGCAAGTTAATTTCACTGAATAAGACTCGGTATTCAGCGATATGTTGCGAGTTGATGTCTATAAGACTAAGGCACACATATATCTTTTCAGGAGCCTATGGAACTGGTTCAAGAGATGTTGCCAAGCAGCAAGCAGCTCTCAATAGCGCTAAGAAGTTTTGTACAATCCCTCCCGTTGAAATTCGGCGAGGACACGATCGTAATTAACTTTATGACCAATGTCGACGATGTTACGACGCTATTTTTTCCAGCTTCTCACTTCGTATTGCAAGTAAAATAGAATTATAATCTACCGTAGAAACACTTTAAAATACTGGTAGTGGTAGCAAGGTGCTTTGACAATTTGTGCTATCAACATGACCTGCACTTCTACAATAACCGAATCCGCTCTACAGCACCTAAAGATTCTATTAGAAATGAAGAGTACAAAAACGCGCTAATAAAAAGTATAGTCGACATTCCGAATAAACCCGCCTTTGTACTGACACGGTTTCCTTTGAAAACTGGGGAAACTCCTCGCAAAGTTTGCGGTAGAACCAGAACCGCAGAACTGCCGCCTACTCTCCGCAGAGCCCGCTGCGTCGTCTGCTACCGTAAGGTGATTTGGGCTCAAAACGAGACTTCTTCGCTCGTTTAGACCATAGCAAGTGCTGCAAATGCTTTTAGAGTGCTTACCTATGATATTAAAAATAGTTTTCACACGATGAAAGGCCCAGATATTACAAAACATCCGCTTTCTTCTATACCCGATTTGTCCACCATGCAAGAGTTGGAACCTTTTTGGCATTCGCCGCTAGTCGCCGAATGGGGGCGCTACGGTTGGCGTTACTCTGCTCCCTACGGGAGCATATACAGTGGCGCTAGTCCGCTTCACACGCGGCAGGTCCGGGTTCAATCCCCAGTGAAAGTGTACTTTTTTTTTTCTTTTTCAAACATTTTGCGATGTTTACATTTCTTTTTTTTTACAATTATCACTGAAGAAACAAAAAAAAAATAACAAACAAATGTTGTGGACGAAACGTTGTTGAATTAAAGGGACCATGAAATGACCTCTTTACTTTTGCCAGATAACTTTTACATTAAACCTTCAACGTTCACTGAATGCCGAACAGGCATCCGTTTTCGTCTCGGTTCATTAATTTCTACACAAAAGAATAATGAAATATCGACTTTTTCTTTCTCTCCAACTGACCGCAAAACAAGTTGCGGCGTAATTTTGACGGTCGTGACGTACGCTGGGACAGGAACCGGAAGTTCTCTCGGCAGTAGGAGAGTGGGAGCGTTAGCGGCGGCGAGTTGGGGGTGCGCCGGTAGGTTTTACTGCGCTGATGTCACCGACGTATTTTCTGAATCGACGCCTCTCATCGCCGCGATAGCCATGGACACATCGCAGCTGTGCGAAATTCAATGAGATATGTTGCGCTACAGCGACAGCATAGGACTAGTCTCATACGCCGGTATGCCTGTTGGGAAGTGCGGCGAGTCTTCCGGTGAAGACTCCAGAAGTCAACCCAGCTGTCATTGTTGGTAAAAGGCGGCCCGTGTCAGTCGTTTGCAAAGCGACGTAGATAGAAACAAATCGCCGCGGCGTTTTTCACGGCCTCGGAGATGCAGGAGCGAGCCGACGCTAAAAAAGATACGTTTGAACTACGACAGTGTCAGCAAGAGCCACGTAAATACCTGTTCACACTCTGAGCGGACGCGCGCGTTTGATGGAAGTGCTGTATTCGCGCTGTTGGTGAGCGCTTCGGGACCGATCTTTTACGATTGAAACTCGATACTGACGCGGCACTCGGCAAAGGAAGGTTGGCCCGGCATTGCACGTAGCTCCCACGAACTTTTTTAGCTCGACAGTGACGTGCAGTCGTGTTAGAATAAAAATGGCATACTAATAACAAAGTGTACATACCGTGTTACGAAGGTAATCCATACGGCGTTTATTCGAGCTCTATATCACACAAAACAAGAAGATAGAATCGATGAGAGTTCCTTTTCGACGACAGTGTTCGTCAACACTGCCTCGGAAAACAAGGAGATGACAAGGGGAATAGATTGACCTCACCTGTTAATCTAAAATTGAGGTCAGCGATCAAACTATAATACGGGAAGGGTCCACAAGGGTCGCGCGGGCATATTCCATTCAGCACGCCAGCCGGTCGTGGGCAGACTGTCTTGGCCAAGTACCGTCGAAGCAACGCTGCGCCGAGTCGGAGTGCCTGCTAGGCCTATATTCTGCGCAGCTCGCTTGGTCGGAGTCGGTGGATTCGTGACCGTCGTAGCTTTTCTCGGGTGTTCGTGGATCCAGCGTTCTTGTTCGTCGTGGTCTGTTTCAAGTACTTTTTTCTTGCTACTTGAAGTCGGGACGCGCGAGAAGAACACGTAGAAAAATAAACGTTCGTTGGTCGTCGCGACCAAGCGACGCTGTCGGCCATGCTGATTTGATCGTAAAAAGTGCGTAAAGGCTGAACTTCATGGAACGAATTATGTGACGAATAACTGGCGAACGCCGCCCGACGGCACGCTCGCTTTGCGCGCGACGTAGCAGGCACTGTGCTGATTCCACGCGCAGAGCAAAAGCCGCCGGGCAAAATTCGTTATTCGTTCCATGGAGTTCCTCCGGAGCTGGCTCTCAGCTTCGTTTACCACACGATAGATGGCGCTTGGCTCTCAGCATTATCAAATTTTGCAATTTTCGCCACACATCTCTAATTATGCTACAAAATGTGGATCTGAATATTATTTAACAAAACTTTTAGGAAACATTTGCCGGCTATTTATTGTTTATGATCGCGGTGCTGGTGAGGTAGGCGCTTACCCAATAGGCGACGTGGATTCGGCTGACGTGCTGCAGTTCCGCGGATGCATAGCAGTGAAAAGTCAGAGAGCTTTCGAAGGAAAGAAGGCGCAAAAGAGTCCAGTTTTCTTTTAAACGTTCTATAGCAAAGATTTTTTTTGGCTTCCTATTTTTGTGTTTTTGTGTTTCTTTTCACACCTTCTACGGCGTCCGGTGGATGAAATTCGATTTCAGAATCGTTTCATGGTCCCTTTAAATGGTATGGGATTTCCTTTCTAACACCTGCGAACTCAATGCAATTAGTTTCCACAAAATGCAAGGAGCATATAAATCCGGTAGCGTCCGCTTTTCGAAGTGCCCGTAAATGTTCTACAGGAATTGCAGCCAGCCACTGGTCCCCATCCTGTTGATCTTTCGGAAACTGTCGCACAATGCCACTTTTTTTCGGACGCAGGACATGTGAGCCAGCTCTTCACGCAACATCTTGGGTGTATTATTTTCGGAGCCGATCATGAAAATTCACCACAAGCACTCACTATAGTCGGTTACAAGTTAAGAAGGTAGGAGAAGCTCTTCCCACAAGCGTGGTGCGCCGGTTTCAAATCCCTCCGCAATCGAAAGAAGAGTTCACTGGAAACGCTCCTTGTTCCGCTTCAATGGATAGATAATGGCCACAGAGTGGTGCCAACTTGTCTCCGACCCCCACTTTTTAAGAAAGCGACCTTTGTATTAATCGGAGAAGGAACCGAGCCCCTGAAAGCAGCCTTTGTATCAATCGGAGGGGGAAGCTAATCCCCGAAAGTCGTCTTTGTTTCCATCGGAAGGGGGAAGACTTAAAGGGGCGGTGCAACGATATTCAATTGGAATGTTTTTAACTTTACACGAGCTTACTGGCACTAGTGGGACTCAAGGATACTCGCACGCAACGCCACTGACCAAGAAACTCCTTTGTTGCGCTGTAATTTCGAGGACAATACCGAGTGTTTTCATTCAATCTCTCCTTCGCAAAACCCGATGACATAGCTGGGCGGTATAGCAGAACCGCCCAATGACGATATTTGAATGCGGCTCATAGATTGGACCCCAGCATTGCGTGGGCACTCGATTTGGGCTCGTGATAATCGATAGCTCGAGAAGCATTCGGGTAGTGTCCTTGTCCAATCGCTGCAATGACGACAACAGCCGAACCATAGCAATGTTTGGAACTCGGCGCGTGTCCTGTTCCTTGCCAACCCCAGCACATGGCTATGATCAGGCCACTTGTTCTGGCTGCGAGTTGAGGGGGTGAACTCTGCTCGTTTTTCTTTATTTTTTTCTGCGACTTCGATTGCGTGTGGTGAAAAATGAATGGGTATTTCACAGGTCATTAACGTCAGGAATCCGTTCTAAGCGGTATTTGCGCAAAATACAAAAATCGTTGCATCGCCCCTTTAATCTCCCTCTCGTGGCTTCCTCAATGCTAAGTCAAAGTTGAGAGATAAAGCAAATATGTACAGAAAGGCACGACCCTCTTCGCGCGTTGGCCGCAACGTCAAGGAAACGATGGGACGCTATTGGATGCGGAGGTGGCGGAGGGATATATGATTCCCTTTGAGGGGCATTTGCCGCTACCTTCTTGACTTGTAACCTACTATACTCATCTCCAACTCCTCAATGTACAAAACAACTCATCTTGGAGTGCAGAACAGCGAGCGGAACGAACATAACTGCAAAAGAATCGCACGGCAAGCAGTTCCCACCACGCCGCCGCGCATGTCGTCTGCTACGCAGAGGGGGAAAAAAAAGCGCACGGTCGGGTGTAGCCACGTGACCTCCGCCACTCCCTCTCTCCTCTCCACTGCTCCGACCTCCGTGCGCGGGTTTCGGTTTCGGTTTCAAGCAGTTGTGTCTTTTGGCTTTATTAAAAAAATACGCTACTCTGTTGCAAAATATTAATAGGGTAGTCCTCCAACACCATAATAAAGCGCCTGGAAAAAAATGAAAAAAAAAAATTTGGGGGAGGTTTTAGTGCCCCTTTAAGTACTGCTTTATTATTTCTGCTCTGTGCGATTATGCTTAATTGTCCAAAGTTCAAAACAATCCACGCAAGCTCGAAAGCTTAGAAAACAAGTGCCGGAAGAAAGCTGCCCAACAGAGAAACGTTTTAAATGATTTTATCCGCTCGTAAAGGTGCACGACGGGGTAATTGTCAAGTACAGGGTGTCACAAAAGAAAATTTACACGGTCTTTTTTACCGCAAAAATAAACTAGGCATCGCCGAACGCTCATTCTCTGCCCAAAGGTAGAGCTAGAGGTCACAACCAGATGCCAAAGTTTCAGCCCGATCCGATAAATTAATCAAAAGTTATAACTTATTTCCTGAAAATTTCAATGGGAAAATTGCGGCTGACGGAGTTTTCGAACACATGGGGGCTCTATGGCACCAGAAACCGAAAATGGGCAAAAATGGGCTCCTATTTTCCCATTGAAATTTTCAGAAAATCACTTATAACTTTTGATTAAGTTGTACGTCGGATCGGGCTGAAACTTTGGCATTTGTTTGTGACCTCTAGCTCTACCTTTGGGCGGAGAATGAGCAATTGGCGATGCCTAGTTTATTTTTGCGGTAAAAAAGACAGTAAATTTTCTTTTGTGACACCCTGTAGTAACAGGACTGGCATATTAGCAATATATAAGCGTCACCGGAATGCTGGCGAACTTTGAACATACTCTATATACATTTCGATAGTTATTTTGCTTAGAATCGTCGCTTGTTTTTAGATATCTGCTGTGGAACAGAGGTTTGGGCCTAAAAATAGAGCGAAGTTAAACATCGTTCACTGATACAAAAATATCCTATAAATAAATCAATTGCACTTTTACGATGTTAATAAAGGTGCATCAATTCGGTACAACCCAACTAACCAAAGTGTTCCATGGTTTTGTATTCGGCGAAGAGACAAAATGCACCCACGTTTCCCCATCGGAATGCACAGGAGCATCGCAAAAGTAGACTGGTTGTTGTTTGCTTCAATTGCGTCCCGGAAGTCGCATAGACACTAGCGCCAGTTGAACCCTTAGCGTTCATTATAATAACTCTATGCTCTGAACCGACCATGATCCGAGCGACGCGGCGCCTCGAGGTGGTGACGTAGGGACGCTAGCTCCGCTTGCTATGGATGCTGCCGTCCGGCACCCATTTTCGTTCCTCGTGCATTTTCTGCTTTACCCTGAAACTCTTCCTATCGGTCAGGATGCCATCAACTACGATGCGGTGCCAAAGATGCAATATTTGGAACAAGTGTTTCTCGAATCGATGCGGACACAATCGTCTCCAGCAGGGTAATGTATACAAAACATTTTTATTGTTATTTATTTATTTGAGCAATATACTGCCGTTCTCAACTGATCGCAGTATCAGTGGTATCGGCAGTATAGGTGAGTTTGAGGCTTAAGTTCACACACTTGCGTTTGCTTGCGACCGAGTTCTTGCGTTCTCTTACGACAAGAGGACGTACTGGCACGCTGATGCCATCTATGAGGTGATCCTGGAACTGCATTTTATTCGAGCGAAGCTTTTGCTGTATTTGCAAGATCAAATGTACGTAGTATGTACTATCTACAAAAAAAAAAGAATCGCATTGTCAAAAGCTTTTTATTAATTCAAGAAAGAATGATGCCCGAAACAAAAAAAAAAGGAAATCTACGGAAATATGTCAAGTAGCTACAGGGTAGATGGCGCCAGTGTGTTCTCTCGCTGTACGAGGTTCTATGAGTTTTTAAAGCCTGGTGCTCACCCTTGCGATCGAGTACGACGCAACCGGCTTTTAAAGACACACTAGCACACCAACGCGTTGTGGTTTTTTTTTTTGTTTATGAGTACAACACTCATAAACAAAAAAATACCACAACAAAAAATCAACGCGTTTTTTTTTCTTTTAACTTTAGGTGCCTTTCTATTTTTCTTCTCACCTCCTTGCTTCCTTTTTTATTTGTGACGTAATTGATTATGAAATTTAGAAGCTTTGTAAGCGACATTTTTATATTATTTAATCATGACATTCGTAAAACACTTTTTTTTTTATCGCAATTGCGAACGCACTACGCCCCTTCTTTTGAAACATCGAAAATCGAAGTCCGGAAGTGATGTCGCCTCATGGCTTTTTGTCCTTCCTCGGAAAACATGGCGGCACTCGGCACCGGTAACGGTGAGGGTGATCGGGAAGTGGGAGAATCGGACCAAGTTCTCGGTGTTTAGTAGACTTACCTCTAGCCTTCTAGCCTTGGACGTTTCGCTTTTTGTGATGTAACCTGCTGCGGGAAGTTCGTTGGGACGACAGCACGCCTCAACCTCAACCCCCAACGCACTAGAGACGCTTTGGCTGACCTCATAACCCTCGTCGACAAAGTGTCAAGAACAAATAAAAGACTTAGATCTGAAACCCTCCAGTTGTCCTTCAGGAATCGCTGCCATCTCTGACTCATTCTTCAGGAACCTGTGCAGCGTACTTTCGGTTCCGACTTCGCCGGGGCAGCCTTTCACGCAGAACCAGCGTGACATGGTCCCTCACGTCGCTCACAAAATTCCACTCCGCGTCCTCTTCAACCTCACACCGTTTCAAAGGATTTGAGATCCCTGAAATGGCCCCAAAGAAGTTCAAACTCGAAAGTGAAGCGTAGTCTGCTCACAGCGATAGGCGGAAGGCACGGTATGCCGGCAGGCATACAGGCACTTCTGGTTGGGACGGTTCGGAGGCGGGAGAGAAGCTCGAGTTGCAGGACGACTCAATCTTTGACGTCACTGCACTGGCACCGATGGCGCGGGAACTTCAAATCGGCTTTTAAAAATTGTATTTTTTTTACTTCACAAATACTCTATTTTCAAGCTTCAGATTTGGAAGATAATGTCCAGGAATCGTTTTCGATCATTTCGGATAATAATAAAAAATTATTTTGACCTGTCAGTGTCTTTTTAAGACGCTTACGACCGCCATTGCTGCCACTGCACTGCCTGTCGTAAGCAGTCGCAAGAGGCTTAAAGGGGCGGTGCAACGATATTCAATTGAAATGTTTTTGACTTTACACGAGCTTACTGGCACTAGTGGGACTCAAGGTTACTCGCATGCAACGTCACTGGCCGAGAAACTCCTTTGTTGCGGTGTAATTTCAGAGACAAAAGCGATCATTTTCATTCAATCTCTCCTTTGCAAAATTTGATGACGTAAAGTGGGGATCGCAGTACACCCATATGACGATATTTGAATGCTGTTCATTGATTTTGATCCGAGCATTGCGTGGGCACTCGATTTGGGTTCGTGATAATTACTGGCTCAAGAAGCATACGGGTAGTGGCCCGTGTCCAATCGCTGCAACGACGACAATAGCCGAGCCATAACAATGTCTGGAACTCAGCGCGTGTCCTGTGCTTTGCCAACCGCAGCGCGTGGCTATGATCAAGATTGGCGGCATATAATCGGCTCCTGATGACGTGGTCGCTTGTTCTGGCTGCGAGTTGAGGGGGTGAACGCTGCTCGTTTTTCTTTAATTTTTTACTGGGACTTTTATTGCGTGGGGTGAAAAACGAACGCGTGTTTCATAGGTCATTAACGTCAGGGATCCATTCTAAGCGGTATTTGCGCAAAGTACGAAAATTGTTGCATCGCCCCTTTAAAAATAGGTTGCGTCGGAATCGGTCACAAGTGTAAGAACATACAGCCTCCTCTATACTTCGTCTCACCCTAGCATGGACTAACCGCGAAGGCTGTGCTAGCGCGAGCGGCCAGCCTTGACTGCCTTGACTAGAGCCCTTACTGCACGAGCGCTCGTGCAGCCGCCGCGGCTTCATTCAAAGCGACTAGCTTGCGCTTTTAGCACGCGCGCCTAACAATAGTCCATACTAAGGTGAGATGAAGTATAGTCTAGAAAGTCTGTCAAATTCCGAAAGAACGTTGCCGCTGTAAGGGGGAAAGAAGATCAGGGAAAAGGGCGTGTGTAAGGGGCCCGTCAGGTAGCGCCAAATTTCCCTGGCGGTAAAGTCCAGAAACACGAACGCAATCATTTTTGTTGTTTTATTTAAAAAACAAAAATTACCCTTACCTGAAATTGAAAGAATAAAACACGGAGGACAAGCCCAGGACAACCACGTTCATTCATTTAGCAACGACGTTCATCTTGGGCGGGAAAAATTGCACCCTGAACGAGATCCCATTTCAGATAGGGTGATAGGGGGGAGGGGGGGAGGAAATATCGGGGGATCAGGTTCAGGTGCAATTTTTCTTGCCCCAAAAAAACGTCGTTGCTAAATGAAAGAACGTGGTTGTCCTGTGCTTGTCCTCTGTGTTTCATTCTTTCGATTTTAAGTATTCATGTTCAACTCGCTCGCTTTTACCAGTACCAAAAGTTACCCTGCATTTAGTTTTTGCCAGTTGATTAAGTTTGGTGTCAGGAAACTACCCAATCAATATTTTTCTACAGAGTCACGTATATTTTTAATAAAGTAGAAAAAAATGCAACTGCTCGAAACCGACGCCGAAAATGTGCGTGGAGGCTCGGAGGAGAGAGTTGCCGGAAGTGACATAAGAGGCTTTTCAAGCCTCTTATGACGGCTTAGAACCGGCTGCGCAGAAAGGCAGCCTGTCGCAAGCCGACGCGCTTAAAGGCCGGTCTCGTCTCAGTCGGTCGTAGTCAAACGCAAGCCTGTGAACTGGCCTAGCGCGCTGTTTGCATTTTGTTGAGCGAAAAACACGCTATTTCTTCCTCACGGCACATTTGCATTTTCAGGTTTGTTACTCGTCTCGTAGAAAAGGAACTCGATGCTGGCTGCGTCAAAATCCCCGCGGGAGTCAGCATCGTTATCCCGACCTACCTCCTTCATCACGACCCAAAACTATGGCACGACCCAAGCAGCTTCGATCCCGAAAGGTGATGAAGCTGAGCGAGCAAACATTCACTTACACTGCCAATACATCGTACAAAAGGCAATCTGCTGACATTGTCTGCGGCACGTTTCTTCCTTGTATGACGGCCTTCTTACATCGGTCATAAAAAAAACGATCTGCAGATATGTCCAAATCACACGAATGCACGAAGTCAACATGCCCGAGAGGTGTCCGCATCTAATTCTGTCATCATGTCTACGGCGAACAACGTGCTTTTTTTTTTTTTTTTTTGTGCGACGTATGTGCCGTGCGGCTACGGTTTAATGCGAAACGTTTCCATCTGTCAAATATGTATATAATGTTTTGTTCTCACTCTCCAGATTTCGTCCGGAAACTTTCGAGCCTGGGGATGCGGGTGCGTACCAGCCTTTCGGCGCCGGACCCCGAAACTGTTTCGCTATGGCGTTCTCAAAGAAAGTCATCATGCTCCTGGCGGCCAAGGTGGTCGCCAAGTACAGGCTCGTCCTCAGCCGGGCCGATCAGGAGGTTAGCTACGGCCTCGTATATTATCACTATAACACCCACAAATGCTGCAGCCATATTGCTCGTACATTGTACAAAGAATGCACGGTGTATTATCGCTAGTCCTCGTATTATCACACTCCAAGTCGGAGTCACAATGCTCATTCGTGGTACAAGATGCACGGTGTTCGCGCTTGATTGAAAAAATTATCTGCGAACACGCCTCAAGGACGTGCGGAGTATGTTTGCCTCACGCGTACGTATGCTTCTAACATTTCCGCAGACAGTTCTTGTATGATGAATGTGGAGTGGATCGCCATACACAGCTACGAAACCCGCCTCGGACAGTGCCTACAGATGTGACTTTTTGTACGATGTACAGGCAGTATGTGACAGAGCGACTTGAAAAGACACCCCTGTGGGATCTAAACGCGTATTCAATGTTTTATATCGGAGTGTATTTATGCTATGATTCGCTCTACGCTTTATTACAGGCTGACCTGACTGATAGCGACATGGAAGATATGCTCGTCTTGGGTCACGTAAAGCGAGGGCTTTATGTGAAGTTTAAGAAGTACTGACACGGCTACTTCACGTTTCCGAGATTAATCGAGGCGACAGCGTATTTTTTTTTGCGTCTTATTTTATCGTAACAGTGCCGTTATTTATGAACGTAATAAATGCATCGACAAACTGGAGATTCCTTATCATTCGCGGTTTATGCAAAACCGCAATGACAAGCAACGTATCAAGCGTTACTTGTATTTTCTCCGTGGCTGTACAAATTTCAAGTTTTTTTTTACAGCGGAGCTGTTAATTGCTTGTTTCCCCAGTATCGTGTTCGTCAGCAAACAACTGATGACACGAAACTCTGGACAGCCACCGCCATCTATAGGTGACGGCGGCAACCAGACAACCAACCCCTTACAAAAAAACTGTAGTGCTTTTCTGTTGAAAAAGTGTTGAAAAAAGTCATCAGAGGATATAAAATGTCAATAGCATTTTCATCTGACTTTCTCTCACTTTTCTGTTGACGTTATTGTGAATATTGGCCCACTTTTTATTTAAAAAAATCAACTGACTTTCCGTCGCATCCAAGATGCTTTTTCGGTAGCTTTTCAATTGAAAAGCTACAGCTATTCAGCTGAAAAACTATAGCCGTTTAAAAAAAAAAAGATCTGTAAAGCTTAGCTATTTATTCAACAAAGTTTTCAAAGCCCCTTACTACGGCTTTCCACTCTGCTCCAAATTGGCTGCAGCAAAATAACGTAAAAAAAGAACATGCGACTTTTTTTCATCTTGAATTTTGTCAGGAAGTGGTGTCCTTGTGGTATTTGAAAGCCCTACACACCCCACGGGCCACAACTATACACCTTTCCAAGAAACACTCGACCCCAGGGGCAGCAAACCGTTTTCTAGCCCATTCACTGGGTTTGAGGCTAGGCTGTCACCGGCGTCCCTGCTAACCCTAATCGAGTGGACTGTGATTTCGATAGGCGCAGCCTGCGTAGGCTCAGTTTCAAACGCTGCTGGCGGCTAAATTCTCGTCTTTTCCAGCTGCATTTTGTGTTTAATGGTGCATGTATTTTCCCGAGGTCACTGAGAAAGCATTGTACCACATTTGAAAAACAAAAAGCAATAAAAAAACCTATAAACTATTTTTGTTGGGTACGCTCGCGACAGAACGAATGCGACTGGAATGTATAGTTCTAGTTTTTTTGTTGTTTTCTTTACGATAAGTTTTGACGGCACCGCGCGATTCGACGCATGTCAAACGACAAAACGCTTAGCTGTCAAAAATATTTTTTTTCACGCTCACGAATAACGTGTTTACCGATGGACAGGACACGGACATAGAATTTAGCAAGTGTTAACATTCGAACAATATATTGTACGTACCACACGATGCAGCGTTATCCGAAAAGAATTTATTTGAGAAAGATCTCAAATAACACAGTCACAGTCGACGACAGTCACATCTTGACGATCGGACGGAATCCAAGATGACTTCGTTTTGGGGCACGTTTTGGGAAGAGCTTCCTTTTTTCACAACAGCACCAAAGCAAAGGAACGAACGCGACTGACCCGTTTCCCACCCCAACCCGGAAAACTATTTTTGGAGATGACTGAGGATTCTACGCGGATTATCTCTGGGAGGGGGGAGCACAATGTTCGCAAAATCGCGTCGAGGGCCGTTCGGCGTCCTTCACCTCCTTCGTTTCCCGTGAAAGCTTGAATGGCAGACACTCACCAGCCTTATTTCTCACAATGGAAGATAACACAGAAAGGGTACGCAGCACACATAAAAAAAATTAAGTGGAAACTTTCAAGAGGGGCTAGAAAACGTGGAATGCAAAACCGCAAAAACGTAGGTAGAGAACCGCGCTGAGCGTGTCATCACAGTCCCAGAGGGTGGCAGAAAATTTCTAGCTGATAGAGGGCGCGAGAGTCGCACCAGCCGCATCAGCATCAGCAACATGGCGGCGCCTGGGAGCGTTTTTTGGAAAGGTGTATATATCAGAAACGAACACTAACATTAACACCATGAACCACTGGACACGTGAATCACAGTCCTGTTGACAGTTCCAGAGACTTATATAGCCTACATATTGAAGGTAATCATTTGGCTTGTGACCACCTCAACCCTTATTAAGATTCCAAGTATCCTATCTCCTTCTCGGGCGTTTGTCAAGGGGAAAACAGTGTTTCAAAGTTTGTGCACAATATCTCTTACTAAAAATAATTCGTAGAACTAATAATAATTCGGTGCAGTTGCTAAAAAAACATCCACAAAAACGCTTTCTAGAAGAAATGTTATCGCTTCTCCGCATAGCACCACTTAGGACGAAGCTAGTTGAGGCAGTTTCTCCACTAAAAAATGTTATTTTGCTTTTCTTTACTAGTTGACTAGTTTAATATGGTCATTAAAGTCACTATAGTCACAAAGTGAGAACGGCAGGGCGTGTCTTTCAAACGCCTGGCCCCCAGCACGCGCCCTATGCCTTCCGTCGTGCTTTGACTGCACGCGCGCGCTTGAGGTGCACGAACGCCGAAGCGTTGCCAAGAGTAGTAGGCTCGCGCTGGAGGCGGGACAGTAGAAGCTGTTCCCTTCCGTTCTCACCTCGTCAGACTATTCAGAAACTTAGTGACTTTTAACATCTCGTCGAGGTGTACTATGCTCAATAAAAAGTCAACAGAAAGTCTGTAGCTTTTCTATTGACACTGGCTACAGAAAGTAAACTAAACATTTTCAACACAAAGTAAACAGAACGTCTGTAGTCATTCTGATGACAACGTCAACATGAAGTCAGCAGAAAAATATCAACGTAAAGTGAATAGAAAGTCAACAGGTTTTCTTTTAACTCAGGCTGAAGAAAATCATAAGAAAAGTTTCAACACAAAATCAACATACCTTCTGTTGACCATGTCAAGAGGAAGTCAACATGTTTTCAATAAAAAGTCAAAAATCATTTTTATAAGGGACTTGCCTGTTGTCTGGTTGCCGCCATCGCTCATAGATGGCGCAACCTTTCCAGCTTTTCCACTCTGGATTGCCGACTTGCGGCCGGACATTACATCATTCCCACCATAGTACCAAGTGATTGCCTGAAGTTAAGCAGGTTGGTTATTCATGCTTGTGGGATATGCCAGCGGAGTGCATGTGTATGTTCCTTCTCTCTCTCTCTCTCTCTGTCTTGTATATTTCTTCCTTCGTTCAGCTGGCATATCCCACAAGCATAGTACCAAGCTTCTCGGGTCTTCCTTATTCACAGAAGTGAAAAGGCTGAAAGTTTTTTTGTTTTTTTTTAATTATTATTATTATTATTATGTGGTAGAACTTGTGCGATGTTCTAGTGAATTAAGAATTAAGATTCTAATTAACCTGCGAGACAAAGTAAGACTTCGTCGTTTAAAATGAAGGAAACCATTTCGAGGCACCCGCTCTAAAAAGAAAGGTTTCTGAATTCCCCTTTCTGCAGAACGGAAGACAACGAACCACGGCGAGCAATACGGCGCGCAAGTTGGTCTGCTCTTTCCGCACCTCGTGCGTTTGTTTACCCGCCAAATTCTCCCACGTGCTTTTGTTTACCCCCGACCTCAACCAATGGTGACGCGCGCTTGGCTTCCTTGTCATCGCGCGATCCCTGCGTGTTCTCTATACTATACTCCGTTTCACTTTATGTTGTACCGCAGCGAAGGCTAGAAGGGCGAGCTCGTTAGCGTTGGCAGCTGCCCTTAATGCACGAGAGCTTGTGTCGCCGATATCTGTCCAAGAACAAGGGGCTCGCGCTTGTAGGCTTTCTTGCGGTACGTCATAAGGTGAAATGGAGTATAGTCTTCACATCAAGAACCGTAGTAAAAACAAAGTACGGCTTCTTGCCGAGCATTACTAATTTCTCTCTTAATGCTGGGAATTGAAATATATATAGGTGTATTTAAGATGGGATATATGTTGCCTTATCAAGGCGTACACGTTTCAAACGCCAAAAGCATCGCGTTTTCTTCCGACAACCAAATCTTGTAAGAAGTACTTCGCGCCGCGCAAAACCTCCCATTTTATTGAGGTGAAAACGGGTATAGTTCGCATTAAATTCTGATTTCACTCTTATCCTTTGGTGAGGCGAACAGATAGTGTTTTTCTTTGGCTTTCCATCCTCACCATCTATACATCTACTCGACCCTCTGACGCCACAGCACCGCGGTGGCGCTCCTCTCGGCAATGCGCATGCGCAGACGCTTCGTCTTACGGGAATCTGGCTACTGCGCGCGTGCACTGCCAACACCTCGTGTGTGCAAACGAGAGCTCGTTTCATTGAGTCTCTCGTTCATGACCCATGCGCTGCAGTCGTTGATCGATCGTAATCCCTCGACGTGTCGCCTGGCCAGACAACCGAATCCCGATCGCCGATCACGAACCACGGCGCGACGATGATGTCAGCGATCACGAGGATGCAGCGGCTGGAATCCTTGGCCACAAACCGCAAGTTGTGAGGATTGGTTTTAGCTCGATCCGTTCAAGCTCCCGCCTCTGCTGCTGAGCGAAACTTGGTGGTGTAGATGCAAGAAACCACTGGAGGCAGCTGCAGGTGTTTTTGAAAACGCGCGCGCCATCTAGTAGCTGCTGCGCCAATTATCCGAGTTGACACGAGAGGGCTCCGTCGGCATTCGGCGAGAGCTCGGACCCAATCACACGCTTCGGGCCCCAAAAAATGGCGACCGCCAATGTTGCTCGCTGGAGCCTTGAAAAGCGTATTTGCGACTCCAGCGAACTATAGGGGGCGCGCTGATCAGGCAAAATGGCGGACGAAAGGAGGTCGTTTTCGTTCTTCAGCACGTGGACCACCATACATTTCTTGCACAGCAGCGTACAATCGCTGTAACATATGATAGCAAAGCGAATTTTCGACGGTACTAAAAGCTTCTTCTAATCAATAAATGACACGGCGGAAGCATAAAACTAATTACTGGAAACAATGTTTGTTTCAATGCTGCCTACGAGAACCAAGTAGCGATAGCAGACGACACAGTGGAAACGACCCCTTCTCCTGAGCTTCTCGGCGTTGCCGCTGCGCGGCGTCTATTTCGCTGGAGTCGCCAATACTGGTATGGTGCCTAGAACGCGTCTCCGACTGGTGTGTTTACCGCGTCCAAAAAAGTGGTCCCTCGATTTTGAGCTTGGTGACGTCATAGAAGTGTCATGCTGTAGCCAGACGCGATCCTGGCGGCGTCCCAGCAGCTGTGGTTACTTTCCACGTTACTTTGACGACCAAATACACAACTGTTTTTGTTTCATGGTTTATTGTTTTCTTTTTAGTAGTCATTGCCCTTCAGCAGCAGCTGCCTGTAGAAGTTTTCATCAGTTATGTTTCCCCGCTTCCTTGAAAATACATCTCCGGCGACGCTGAAGAGTCGTTCTACCGACGCGCTTGAAGGAACGGCAGTGTTGTGCTTCAGGAAGAGCTGGTGAATCTTCGAGAACTGCGCCTTCATTGAGGACAGCGGGTAATGGGTTATGTGCCTCCCCGTGTTTGCAACCTCCGGGTTTACATTCGGTCCGTACCCGTTTCTAGAAGGTTCAACCAACGAACCTGATTGTGCTCGCTGGGTGAAGGGCATTCCCAGCTGTAGAGTTCAGTACAGCAACGTTTATCGCTGGACACGTCAGTCGATATGTTCGACTGACGTGTTCAGCGATATACGTTGCTGTACTGTCATACTGGTTAGTTGTTTTTCGGGTTGCCTTGTGGCAGACGCCTGTCCTGCTGCAGGTCGCTCTCCAGTGTGGCAAAGCACGGAAGCTTCGGCAGCCAGAAGTAAGGGACGCAGTGGTGATAGTGACACTCGCAGTTTCTCGTTAGCATTTCTATGACCAACCGCCAGGATCGCGGAACGCTACGGCATGATGGAGTAACTGTATATGCTCCGCTTGCGGAGCTCTGCAAGCAGAGCCTACAGTTACTCTACGGCATGACATTCCGGCTTCTGTGACGTCATTTGTTGCCTCTTCTGACCACTTTTGATGTATGGGCAGGAAGAGACGCTAAACACACCAGTCGGAGACGCGCTCCATGGCACCATAATACTGCCTTTCAACATCGGCGGGCGTCTTCAGATCCATGCGCACGGCGTGTCAACAGCCGGAACAAGCAAACAGTAATATAGAGAAGAAACGAATTAAGACAATAACACGCAGAGTTGCATGCAACAAATGCAATGCACATGGAATACCGAACACAACAAAAAGGAACTGAAAGAACAATAGGCCATATGTAAAATTCCTGCCAGCTATCATCATCATGCCATTTAAAACCGCCATATCGTTTGTTGTTGTTTTTACGTTTTCTGGCTGTGGGCAAGGCGCATCTGCCTTTAACTTGTTTTTCTATGTCCTTATGAGAATGTATTTGTATACTCATTGGGTTGATTTTAATTTCGTCCATCGAATAAAATAAATACAGCCGCGAAATTCTGGAAAAGGAATTGTCAGTAACAAGGTCGCAAGACTCGTCACTCAAGCGGTAAACTGGGCCATCCCGGTAAGTAAGCGGCCTTTTTCGAAGACGCTGCGTGAAGGGTTCGGAATGTACTGGCAGCACGGGATCATATATTTTTGGTCTACGACTTCCACTTTGCCGGGATCATTGTCTCTCGGGCGAAACTAGCGGGACGGGAGCACACCCCCTCCCCCCAATATGGCAGAAACTTGATTATTGATCATGAGTACACTACATGGCGCTTTGTTTTGCCTATGGTTAGTGTTACGCGTTCATCCCCGTAGCACCGGCTTTCCTGCATAGCCCGGGATTCTGCTCGTCATGTGACTGAATTGTGCGAATAGCGCCGCGCTCCTTCTCCTCCTTTCCTGGAAAACATGAAAGGAGGAGGGGGCAAAAGCAGGGGAACGTACGCCGGGGCACGTCGAACGTTGGCGAAGCGGCCGTATCGGTGGCTTTCCTGCACGGTACTTGAATTTTGCTCCTCACGTGATCGGATCTCCCCATGAACCTTGGAAGGTTCATGTCGAATATGTGGTTGACAGTGCTAAACGTATATTACAATACTTCACAAAAAAAAAAAAAAAACTTCTTCCTCGCTACGTCTTTCCCCCCTCCCCAAAATGGCGGAAACGCCTGCGCGCTTTCTTCTTTGACGTCAGCTACGTCACAGCACCTGGGCCAAGCATCCGGAGCATGCAGAGTCTTCACCATTGAACATCTCTGACGATGCTCGCCAAATTGTTCGAGCAAGCAACTTTTTTTTTTTCGTCGTTATTTTTGTGGTGGCTGTTCAAATCGGCATAGCTGGTAGTGCGTTGTAGTTTGTAACGAATAGCTCTAATCAAAAATATAAAAAAACGAACGCGTAAGTTTTATGTAAGTTTTTGTTTTTATTTTTTTCTGTCTCGGTTTGATGTGTGGAACAAGAAGCACCCCTGTAATAGAGAACCCAATAAAACGACCGGCATAGACCAGTCATTCCGTCGAACGCAATGAAGGCACGATAGCACTTGATGGGGTTTCACGAGCAGCACTTTCTATCAGAATTAAGAGGAGAACAAGAAGAGGAGAAGAAGAGGAGGACAGAGTAGGCTAGGTACCGGCTTTCGGCCAGGGGAAGAGCGTAGGCACGAGCGCGGTCCACTTTCGCCCCGATGTCGCGCGCCAGGCGCGTCCACATGTCCGCCGAGACTCCCGACGAGCGGTAATGGACACCAAGGATCGTGATCGAAGTCTTTTCCGGGATCGGCGAAGAGGGGTCAGGCGGCCGGTTAACCCACAGCACCGCGCTCTTCTGCTCATTGATCCTCGCTCCGGAGAGAGACCCGTAGGTCTCGAAGATCCGGAGAGCCGCTCTGAGGTCGTCGGGGTCCCGCAGCGACAGTGTAATGTCGTCGGCGTACGCCGACACCTTCACCTCGCCGTTTCCGGGCAGAGGGAATCCGCGGACCTGGGGGCTCCTGCCGACGTTGGCTAGGAAGGGCTCCAGCGTAAGGACGAAGAGCAGCGGCGAGAGCGGGCAACCCTGGTGGACCCCCCGGGTGAACGGGAAGCTGGCCGTCATGCCGCCGTTTAGACACTGGTCGCTCTTCCTGTCACTGTAGAGCGTCTCGAAGAGTCAAACCCCTTCAGGGGCAATGCCGAAAGCGGTGAGCACGGCTAGGAGGAACGGGTGCTCCACCCGGTTGAAAGCCTTCGCTTGGTCGAGGGAGGCGATCAGGCCTCTGGTTTGGCGAGCATTCGTGTACTGCACCACGTCCCTCGTCAGGGATGTCAGGGTCTGAATGCTGCGGCCGACGATCGAGCACGTCTGGCGGGGTGTCACCACGTACGGGAGCATGCCGTTAAGGCGCTGCGTGATGATCGACGCTAGCAGCTTGTAGCTCGCGTTGAGGAGCGTGATGGGACGCCACGCGCCCGGGTCGTTAGGGTCTCCTTCCTCCTGAGGCAGAAGAACGATTCTGCCTCGGCGGAACGACTCTGGAAGGTGGTGCTCCTGTGAAAAATTCCCGGAGCACGGCACAGATACAGTTGCCCAACACTTCCCAGTTAAGGTTCGGTAGAATTCGGCGGGAAAACCGTACGGGCCCGGCGCGGACCCAGTTTTCATTCTTGACAGGGCAAGGAGCACCTCTTCGGGGTTGGGGGGCTCGTGCAAGTGTGCGACTAGGTCTTCGGGAACTTGCGGGAGGTCTCGCAGGAAGTGGTGCGCCAGGAGGGTCGCGCGGTCCGCCGCCAATTCAGTGGTTGCCAGGGCCCGGAAGTGGGCGCTGAAACCGGAGACCGACGGTTGGCCTGGTGTTGCTGGCGCACCTGGGGGTGTCGGCACTGAAGGGACGCGTCGCTCCCGCACTTCGGTTCGGTGGGCGTAGCGCAGCACTTCGGGGTGAGCCGAGGGCCCGACCCGTCCATAGTAGGCTGTGGCTGCATTGGTACAAAGCCGTAGCTGTCGCTGGTAACGGTCGAGGAGCTGCTGCAGGTAGCCCCGTATCAGCGGAGTCCCCGCGCCGCCCCGTCGCACGATCCGAATTCGCAGTGAGGTGTCTCGGAGCTGCTCGGCGTGCCGCCGACGCAGGGCACGACCCTCCGCCACCCACGCCATCCGCCAGTTCTCTTGAAGCCAGTCAAAGGTCGTCGGGTTCGGTGCCGCTCCATGGAGGGACCGGCGCAAAGCTTCTCTCAGGCAGTCGCGGCTTGTTTTGTCTCGTAGCAGTCAGGTTTCGAGACGCCAGGTGCGTTGAGAACAGGCTGCGCTGCTGAAGCGGAGCTCTACGAGTACCGGACGGTGGTCGGAGATGTACGCAATAGAGGGAGGGAAGTTCATTGCGCAGCAGGCGGTGACAGAGGGGCTCAGAAACTCGGAGGTGTAGACCTGTCCAGGTGACTGCTCGAGTCTCTCCGTTCCCCGGTATGCTCGAAAGCGGTGCCATGGAGCAGAGTCCAGCAGTCCACTAGGTCGAAGTTCTGCACCAGGCGTATCAGCTCGCCGGCGTTCCACGTGGTGCGTCCGTAGCCGGGGCCCCTGACATCGCGCCGGGAATCGACGACGCAATTGAAGTCGCCGAGGAGCAGGCAGTGGCGAGCGTTGAGCAGATGGACGTCCAGGCTCTTGAAGAAAGCCGGAGATTGCGAGGGCTGGGCTGGAGCGTACACGCCCGCAGCACGAAAGCGCGTGCCGTCCAGGGAGAAATCAAAATCGATGTATCGCCCGTCGGGGTCAAAGCAGCTCGCGCTGAGCCGGAGGAGCGAGCGGTTAAAGATAACGACGCCCACTCTCGAGCTCCGTGTGGTGGCGTATGAAAAGAAACAGTCCACCCCGTACCGCTGCTTGAAGAGGTCCACGTCGCGCTGCCTGTGGAAGTTCGTTTCTTGCAGGAACAGGAGGTCGCAACGGGCGGTTCAGGGCAAACTGGAGAACCTCGATCTGTTTTGTCACGCTGCGGAAGCCCTGAACGTTCAGAGTGATGACTCGCAGGTGTGCGAAAAGAGGATGGAGGGGGGGGAGGTCATTGTGTTCACTGCTAGTCCGTGGATGTATCGAACGTGAGGCACGAGCTGTCAGACAGCGCGGTGAGGTCCTTCCGCAACTGCTTGGAAGCCGCTGTGGGTGCTGGAGTGGATCGTGGGGACCCCGATTCGCCGCTACTGGAAAGAACTCGCTTCCCGTCTTCGGCACCGCCATGTGGGCTGCGACTGCGGCTGCAGGTTTTTCGCAGTTCCTCGGAAGTGCCGCGGCGACGATATCGGCCGCGCGGCAGAGCGCTGTCTTTGTCGCAAGCAACCTCGTCGATGACGAGGCGGTCGTCCGACCATGAGGCAGAGTCCTCCGTGATGTCGCTCCAGCTGGGAAGCGGGCTGGGGCGGAGTTCCGGCGTTGGCGGAGGTTCCTGCTTCACCAGTACTTCCTCAGAGCCGGGACTGGTAGGAGTGGGCGCGTGCACAGATGCGGTCTCGACCGCGTTCGAAAGCGCGGCCTCGGCCGCGTCCTGTGACGCGTTCGAATTCGCGTCGGTGGCGCTTGCCGGCTTCGACTGTTGCGATGTCGGGGCGAGCTCGGACGGGGTCGTCGCTGGAGGCTCGGCGGGGGCAGACGTGTTGCCGGACCCTTGAGTGGCGGCCGTCGCCGCAGGAGGGGGAGGCGGGGTGGTAGGAGGCCTGTCCTGGGACTTCGGAGTCTGGGACGCCGGAGTCAAGGCCGGGAAGTCATTCTGGCCGCAGCCGGCTACGGCTGAGTAGCTGCGACGCTGGGTGCAGTCCACAGTGGCGTGGGCCGCCCCGCAGCGAAAGCAGCCGGCCGCGCAGCCGACGGTGTCGTGGCCGAAGGCTGCGCAGCGGGTGCAGTAGGGCACGTTACAGGCCGCCTTGAGGTGGCCCTCCTGCTGGCAGCGTCGGCAGACTTTCTTGAGGCCGCGGTAGTCGAAGGTGGCCCGATGTCCGGAGACGCGGAGGAAGTTCGGCACCGGAGTAGACTCCTTCATCTCCATTCGGATGCAGCGGGTGCCCGTCCGGAGGTTGGGGTGATCTTTGTAGACGCCGAAGCGAATATCCAGAACCTTCCCGTAAAGCGAGAGGGCGGCGGCGAGGGCTTCGTTTCTCACATAGATTGGTAGGTTCAGGCAGGTAATGGACGTCACCTGCGGGCCTACCGGGACGATAGGGACGCTTGTTCCGCCGATGGTCAGGGCCCCGGCGTTGACGATTCGGCTCATGGCCGACGACGATGTAACAGACAGCTGGAAGTTGGTGCCTCCCAGATGCTGCACGGAATACAGTTCCGCAGTGTCGACAACGGCCGCCGCCGCGTCGAATATGGAATCCACCGACGCGCCGGGCGGGCAGGAAACATCGAAGGTACATGCCTTCGTAGGCTGGGGCGGCGATGCGGGTGTCATGGCGCCGCTGACAACGTAGACTAACCTGTCTACGTTGCCATGGAAATCACCATCTCAGTCCATTCAAATCCTTGAAGCTTCCAGAGGATCGTTGTAAACCAATCACCTCAAAATCACCATGGAGCATCATCGTATATCGAAAGCGTTCCTCGCCAATGTAAGCGTCTTTGGCACTGTGTATGCAATCGACTTATCAATCATGCCCATCTCCATTTATCTCTTACAATTATATTGTTCTTCTTGCGTATTTCAACACAGAAAAATTATTTTTCAGTGCCTCCAAGTACCGACACAGCATGTGGTAGTGGTACGAGGATGTACGCTTGTTTCGTCGGTGCCCGGATAGCAAAATCTCGGTATACAAGGAACGTCTTCATAAAGCTAACCGTCAACAGCGAATTTAGGTCGGTTCACCAAGAACGGAGGGTTTGTTTGTTTGTTTATTTCTGGGGTGACGGGAATTGTGGGCCTCCGTTGATGGGGCGAGTCACTACCTGGTGGATTAGGGAAGGGGGTGAAATGGGAATAGGAGAGAGTAAAAGAATGAGAAAGAAAAACAATCTTTGCATACTGTGAGTGCTAAGCAGAGAGGCTCAAGGGAAGGGGACATGAAATGTTCAGCACAGCGCCACCGCAATAATGTCACCGCTCCCGCCACGCCGGGAGCAGACCTCGAACCGACCGCAAGGAAACGCTCCAGCCTTCCTCCGTTCCCTACTGCCCGGGAGTTCTTGTTCCAGCGCGGCACCCACATGACGGCCGGCCAAAACGTCGCCCCTCCTCCTTCCCCGGTGCGGACCCAGCCCTGTCGCGGCACCGCAGCAACAGAAACGGCACCGCGGCACCGCTATGTTAAAACTCTCTAGTCACTGTTTCGTTGGAAACGTGATCAATTACTAGCATCTGGCCGACTCCCTAGTAAAGTCAAAGTCTGTCTTCAAGGCCTGTTTCTCTAAGGAATCGTAGAAGTGCACGGAACGCTCTTTCTGTTGTCCGCCGGTGACCCTCAGGATTCAATATGTCGCTGACAGTGGCATGTACAAGTCCTGCTTGGGCGTAACTCTGAAAAGCGTTCTTCTGGGTTCTTCATGAGCAGGGCAAAACAGGAGCACGTGCTCCGAATCTTCTGGATCCCCACAGTCTGGACAGTTGGGGTCTTGTTTTCGGCCCATCATGTGAAGCCGCTTTCCCGTGTATGGACACCCAGCCCGGAGTCTGTGTAGCAGTGAAGCGTCGGCACGTGGAAGGTTCCGAGGAATCGTTGGAGGCGGCTTGCCAATCGCCATTCCAGGATGTGGATGAAATTGCTGAAGCTCATCATGAATTAATCGATGCGCCTCGTTGAATCGGTCCAAGAGAAACGTCGGCGCCTGATCAGTCATGGGCCCTTGCAGCCAGTGTGTCTGCTCGCTCATTGCCGGAAATTCCAACATGAGACGGGATCCACTGCATGGCGAGGGTCCACCCTAGATCCTCCACTGTTTGAGCCTCTAATGCAACTCTAGCCAGTAGTGGCGTGCGTTTATCAGTCCGTTGGAGCTGTTGGAGTGCACCTTTAGAGTCGGTTAATAATTACAGCCTTAGTGGGCAACGTAATGTTCTTGATAGACTCAAGCGCTCCCCAAATTGCCACCAGCTCTGCCGTTGGTGATGACGTCACAAAGTTCAGTCGTCCAGCAACATCAGAGTCATTTCTGAAATTGTGATTGCAACTGTTGCTGTCTTCTTAGCCCTGTTGATCGAGGCGTCTGTATATACCTGAATCCAGTCCTTGTAGTCGTCATCTAGACGTTCTATAGCAGCTGACCTCGCAACAATTGACAGTACATTTGCTTTTCACTGTGGAAGAGGTAGGCTCTCGCATATCACCAGTGGTGGACGAGTCGAATGCGGAGGCAAAGAAGGAAGGAACTATCCAGGGCCTCCAATCTCTCGATCGAATCGCACTATCAAATGCCCCAGGTGAGAGTTTCGTCTAGCCCGAAGGTGAGATCGGATGCTAGACTCAGAGGGCACACCACTCATGCGACTAATGTTGCGCATGGCTCTCTCCTCCAGTTTTAGGGAAAGCGGCCATTCCTCGGAATACACAAGTGTCGCAATATTTTCCGCCGAAGGGGGAGCACCAAGCAGCTGCGAAGAGCAATTCGGTGGAATGTGTCAAGTTCTCCAATTTGGGCTCTTCCAATGGCTAAAAGAGGGAGCGAGTAGAGGAGCCTGGACATTATGAGACCGTTATAAAGTTGGAAAAGAGCGCGTTGTGGAGCGCCCCAAGAGCATCCTCCAAGTTGTCATATGACTCGCAAGAGCCGTCGGCATCGACCCAGTGTCCTACGAACTTCTGGCCTCCAAGTCACGCGGTCATCCAAGACAACTCCAAGATAGGTGTGCTGTCTAACCCTTCTCAGTGGCATCCCAGCAAGTTTCAGCTGCAGTGCGTTTTGTGGTGCTCGACCTGCAGGCCGGTATAGAAGTGAAGCTGTTTTTTTCAGCTGAGAGGGTAAGGCCCAATCTCGATATCATTAGCGTCGTGGCATCAACTTCCACTTGAAGGCGATTGCGAATTGCGATCGCGTTCTTCGAGGGTCCGACGCACCAAATTGCAACATCATCCGCGTATATGGCCTATTCTTGTACGGAGATTGGAGTATCCTGTGGGTAAGCAACCAGGGAGGGTAGCCATCGCTATGTTGAAAAGTACGGGGCTCAGCACGCTGCCTTGAGGAACTCCTCAGTCTGTTGGTCGTGGTGAGCTGACAGCTTCAGGCACTTTGACGCGGATGGTTCGTCCAGAAAGGAACGCCTTGATAAAGGAAAGAATCCGTCCACCAATTCCGAGTTGCTTCAGCCGGTTGATGATGGTGAAGTGAGGGAGAGTGTCAAATGCACGACTGATGTCTAAAAACACACAGTGTACCATCTTTCCTGTAGCTTTTGCCTCCTCGAGGGTTGACGCGATATCTCCAATGGCATCGCCGGTGCACCTTTTTGCTCGAAAGCCTGCTAGTTCTGGTGGAAACGCTTTCATCCTATCCAATAACCAGGTGAGACGTCGAAGGACCATCCGTTCAAGTAGCTTGCCTACACAACTTGTAAGTGACACTGGTCTGTAAGACGACGGCAGCGCGGCCGGTTTCCCTTGTTTGAGTATTGGGATGATAGTTGACTCCTTCCATGCATCAGGAATGATGCCGGTTGTCCATACGAGGTTCAGTTTTTCAAGAACATCAAGGTGGAAGCAGGATCGACGTTTCTGAGCGCTTGGTAGGTTATACCATCCGGTCCTGGAGCACTCTTTTTGTTACAATTGTGAAGGGCTTCAGTGAGTTCCGCCAGAGTGAAATCGGAATGGCTCGCCAACATTGCCTCATTATTTTGATCTTCGGTGAGTTGAACTTGAGGTAGTCGTCCTAACTGTTCCCGGTACTGTAACGGAGTGGATGACTGCCGAGAAAAGTCGTCCGCTAATATCTCCGCCACCACTGTCATGGGCCAACCGGACTCGATTGCAAGACCTGCAATGGGATGACGCGGAATTTTCGCGCCGGCGAGGGCTCGAGCGAGTCTCCAAGCACGTCTACCACCACCAGCACCGCCAAGCGATGCGCATCCGTGTCTCCATTGCCATCATTGAAGTTTCTTCGTATGTCGTCTAAATTTAGCGTCGATCCGGTTGTAGCACGTCCAATCCCATGAGGCGTCCGTGCTAAGTGCCCTTCGTTGTGCCTGTCTTTGGGCTGCGCGGAGATTTAGCCATTCCAAGTCAGGTGCAGGGCATGTAACGGGCACCGTGACGGAGCGTGTGGCAAGTCGCAGGCACTCCGCAATACAAGATGTTAGATCTTCATAGTTGCCACTCTCAATGGCGGAAGCGACTCGCTGACGAAATAAATCCCAGTTCGTCACCTTACAGGTTTTTAGGTTTTTGGGCTTGTAGTTGGATGTGTCACCCTGATAGGCACGTGGTCACTTCCCTCTGTGTCGGGTCGAGCCGTCCATAACCCAAATATTTCGGTGGACACCAATGTCAGGTCGATAATAGTGGGGCTCAGCCCTTTCCTACGAAATGTGGAGGACCCATCATTTAGAGCTCGAAGTTGAATCTCTGCCATTGTAGCTTCTAGCTGTCGTCCTCTGGCGTCCGTTCGTCTACCACCCCAAGCCTCGTTGTGAGCATTAAAATCTCCGCAGATGATGAGCTGACCGCGGCTTCTCTTTTTAATCTTTTTCAGCACTTTTGTGTTCCAGACTCCGTGTGGCGTGATGTAAGCTGAAACAATCGTTGTTTCGCATCCTTTTATTTTAATAATCACGCAGGAGTACTCCTCCATGGCCGAATTCAAGTCCGAAAGGTCTATAGGGTTATGATATACGTCATCACGTACGAGGATCGCCACTCGTAATCTATTATTTGGATTTATGGAGGCACTGTGGTAGAACACATATGGAGAAAGGTGCTCTTCTCCAGGTACGACATTCGTTTCTTGAAGAGCCAGGGGTGCTATGTTGCGCTTTTTGGACTCCCAGGAGACTTGGAAGAAGGAAGTGACGTCAACGACTAGAGCAAACGCAGATTGGATGTTGACAGAAGAAAACAAAATCAACATCCAATCTGCATTTGCTGCGTTGTTGACGTCACTTCCTTCTCCCTAGTCTCCTGGGAGTCCAAAAAGCGCAACATAGCCCCCAGGACGTCAACACGCTCAGTTTTCAAAGATTCGCACATCGCTGGTAGGCGCGTGCTCAGCCCATTTACGTTCCATTGAAGAATGGAAGGAAACACTGGACTGCGCCTTTGTTGCCGAGTACTATTCTTTTGGCGAGATATTGGAGCTCTTTGTCTGTTCAGGGTCTTCTGTCCATGGCGTCGCGCATTCGCGTTACTTGGTCCCCCTAGCATGCTCCCAGAAGGGGAAGCATTGCCTGCAAGATTGTAACAATTGCTCGGGCCCACGAGGCTTCATATTTAGACAATATTACCAGGGATAAGTTTGCAACTGTCTTGATAATGGAGACCCAGGCGGGTGTTGTCGCGATGGGTAAGCCTGAAGTCTCGTCGCTTTCTTTCCTTTCAGTGCTTCGTTTTGTTGCCTGGCGCCTTGGAAGCGCCAGCGAGGAAGGCTGCTGCGTCGACGACATTGGCCTTTCGTCACTTGGAAGATCATTCGGTGGTACTTTGTTGATAGCGATTTTTTTCTGACGGTCCTCAGCGACGACTGAAGCGTAGCTTTTGGCGCCTGCATTAGAGAATTGTTGGCTCTGATTCGTCTTGCACTATGATCTCAGCGGTGTCAGTTTTTTGTCTGTTTTGGGGATCCAAGACTGACTTCGCTTCGCGGAATCCCACTGAATTCTTCTTGGAGTACACTATAATGTCACGCTCTTTAATCCATTTTGGACAGTCATAGTGATGTGGCTTGGTGCTTTCCACTGCAGTTGGCGCATTTCACTGTCGTGGACTGACATTCAGCACCCGCCCCGTCATGGTGTTGCCCACAACGGCAGCTGGCCTTCGGACGTTGGCAGGCGACTTTCTTGTGGCCAAATCCGTTACAATTGTGACCTTGTAACGGCCTGTCTGTGAACGGTGAGACTGGATAACGAACGTGCCTTAGAAGCACGTAGCTTGGCAGCTTAGTGCTGGTGAAGGCGACCTTCACGACGCGGGAGCGTCCAAGTCTCCGAACGTTGGCAATCTTGCAGCATGTGTCTTCAGCACGACGATTGCGCGCAATCTCGTCTTCTGTGGTTTCAGCGTCGACGCCTTGGATGACACCATACGAAATGGGCCCTGACAGTGGTGAGTAGGCTCTTACTGGAACAGCGCAGAGCATTGCAGTGTTTAGTAGAGTTTTCGCTGCCTGCCCGTTGCGAACATCAACAGCGATCAGGTTCAGCCGGTCGTTGGGGCGCACTTGGATGATGCACTCTTGGCAGAGCTTCTCAAGGGCTTCGGAAACTTTCAGGCTGTTGAGCGCTGAAAGTCTGGTCTCCTCTTTCACAGGAACGAAGATGACGGTGAGGCTGGTGTTATCTTGCTTCTTTGGTTGTTGCGGAACATCTGAAGACGAGTCGCTGTTCTTTGGACGACAGCGCTTCCTGCCGCATCTGCGCCATTCGCCTCCGGAATCTTCGCTCTCCATGTTGGCGGTCTCTGAGCAGACTGATCGACTGCAATCCTGTGATTCATCGAGTGCGCTGCTGGCCTGGTGTTGTGCTGCCGTGAATGGATATGTAGTTTTCGGAAAGAGACATACCAGCATGCATCCCTTCTCTTGCTGTGCAGGGAAGCTGTCCTAGCTCCTGCCGTCCAAGTAGACCCCAAAGTTCAAAGTACCGACGAAGTCGCGTAGAATAGCAAATTCCAGAGACAGAAGCTTTGCGTTCCGGCTCAGATCACTTCGTCGTCTTTTTCCAAGAACGGAGGGGTCAAGGAGAAATTGCTTATTTCATGGACCAAATTGGCGACCATACAGGGAACTTGGCGCTACTTTCCCAGGATCCAGTGACTTTAGTGAGGATTGAATCCAGGATCCCTGGGTTCTGCAGCGCGAGCTTTCGCTCCACGTGCTCCGAGCTGGTGTGCGCTAGCCCAATCGACCACCAATCCCCCCTCGAACATCATTAGTACAGTGTACTAGAATACTTGGGATAGTGTTGGGACCGGAGCGGCTCGGCAACGGGAGCTCATGAAGGCGCGTGTATTGACAGTTAGTGGCGGCGCTGTAGTCGAGCTACCCGGAATATATCGCCCGGTCCGCCACGTTTTGCGGAAAATGCGTTTAAAGTCAATGACGCTATTACGTTTCTTTTTTTTTTTCTTTTTTTTTCACTTTGAGCGGTGCGCGCGTCGGTAAGCCAACCACGATTTCATAGTTCCGCGTGTTCGATCGAAATATGTTTTGAATCTTGTGTGTTCTTATTTTGCGGATGGTGAACGCGTAAAGCCAGGTTCACATGCAGCGATTTTGGCCCTAGAGCGGCGCGATTTCTGCCGTCGCGGCGCTCTGGCCAGCACCAGCCTGGCACCAGCGGTTGAGCGGCACGAGCGCCGCGACGGCAGAAATCGCGCCGCTCTATGGCCAAAATCGCTGCATGTGAACCAGGGTAGCGCCGAAATGCCGTTGGCGAAACGGCGACAGAACTCTTGCCGGGCACCTGGTTGCCAAACGGGCTACATCCGAGTGAAAGGCGTGAAAACGGCGTCCCTTTTCGGCGTTCCAAAGGACAGGGTCACAAGAGATATTTGGGAAAAGAATCTGCAAGGATCGCACAAGCGTCTTGAAGAAACAAGCGCTGTCTGTGAACTGCACTTCGAGCCCCGCTTCATTCTTTGAGACTATACACCCACATAATCGACGGAAAGGGTCTTTCACTTCAAATACCCAGCTCAGGCGAGACTTACCTGGCTGTCAGAAAGCAGCTGTTGGTTAGATGTATTGTTGTGATCGTGTGGGTTTCAGATGGTTTACCCTCAAGAGGACAATGCGCCGCAGATTGTAACCATGTATTTCAATGCCGTGCTGGAAATCATAAGGTGTTTGTGAGAAATCCGAACCCGGCTTTTCGCACCGCAAAAATAAACTAGACATTGCGGAGGACTCAAAATCTGTCAGCCGTTCGAGCCGTTCGAGCAAGATGCCAAAGTTTCAGCACGAACAGTTATCTTATTGCAAAAGTTATAAGTGATTTTTGAAATTTTTAATGAAAAAATGGGGTCCATTTTCGCCCGTGTTCGGTTCGTGGCGCCATAGAGCTCCATGCATGTATTCGAGAGCTCCGTCGTCCGCCATTTTTTCATTGAACTTTTCAGAATATCGCTTGTAACAGTTTGAATAAGATAATGGTTGGTGCTAAAATTTTGACATCTTGCTCGAACGGCTGGGGCTACGTTCTGACGGAGTTGGAGCTCCCCGCAAAGTCTTGTTTATTTTTGCGGTGCGAGAAGCCGGGTTCGTATTTCTCACAAACACCCGGTATCACAACTTTAACCTTGCCTGATTTACGTGTGCTATTGTTTCCTGCTCTAAATGATGTGAAATAGTTGTTTCTTTTCTTCTTTGAATCTTATAAAGCATTACTTGTTCAGCCCACGTTGTCTTAGTTTTTTGACTTAAGTTCAATGTTAAAACGTGTGATAAAAATTGTCACGGCTTATAAGCCATTTCTCACAAGTGAGCGTCGGGTGGTCCTCGGATGGTCGTGGCAGCCATGATGAAGTATAAGATTCTCATCTCTTCGTTTCCGTCGCTTGGGTGGTTTGTTGCAAAAATGAACACAAGAATGAGTGACAAAGTGAAGCGCGCTGATTAAGAGGGCGCGGTACCTCTATTTATTCGTCCGTTTCAGCCACCAGATGGCGCGCGGCTCGCGACGTGGTTGAACGCGCGACTTCTAGATGGCGCCAGTGTCGGAGTGTGAAAAGGCCCGCGTTATGCGCTGCGTGAAATAGATCCCCGAAATGTGTCGTGTTCTCCCGGCGGAGGAAGCTTCTCCCTCCCTCGCGCGCGCTTGGTATGTCTGTGGTCACTGGTCAGTCAGCTCAGTGTGGATTGCATCGGACTTCAGTGATAATACGCGCGGTGGCCGAGTCCGGCCTCTGTGCTGGGTGATGCAGTGGGTGGCGCTCGTTTCTGTTCGGAGGTAGGAATAAAAATGTCGGTCCCCTTTTTTACGATGCTTGTTTCTATAGCTTTGG
>JABSTQ010005415.1:0-18487 GCA_013358835.2 Ixodes persulcatus
TCTGGTCATGCTAAGAAATACCATGGGAGTATCCCATTTTCCCCAGATATATGCTTGTGGGTACAGAATTTTGTCCAAGACGTGTGTAACTTCGTTTTCCTCCGCGTCGTCTCAACAAGAAACGAGCGCCGCAAAAAATGATTTTTTTTTTTCATTGGCACGCGAAGGAATCGACGCCCCTCCGGTTTTGCATGCCCCGCCTGGTCGCCGTTTCAGCTTAGTTCCGAGCGTCGCCAAAGCAACGGGTGGCCGGGGCCAATCAAATGCCGGCGATATGACGCGACTTCTCCTGCACTTCGTGTATCACTCCGCGCGGAATATGTGGAGAGGTACAGAGGACTCGAAGAGAGACATTTCATCTGCTACGGGAGTATCGACGGCATCGTCTGCTACATAATTAAAAATGCCATTTCGCGTCCTGAAATAAAACTCCGGTGCAGTGCGGTGGCTGCTGCGCTTCGCGGGTGTTCGTCGCACTGCCGCAGGGGAAGGCCGGAGCTGGAACAGGGAAGTTGGTAACGTTGTCTCCGCAAACGCATAACAGCAACAAAAACATACGGCGTCTCTCCGGTCGCACTGGATTACGCGTTTTCTAGGCGGTCGAGCGATACCGCATGGTTTTGAATTACTTTTGCCTCTGATCGCCTCCTCGATACACGATTTTGACCCGTTTTCCATCGGAAAGCGTTTCCCTCCGTCGGCGGATCAACGTTTCGTCGATTTCCCAACGTCTGTTAGCTCCGATGTTCGTTCAACAATTTCGCTGCACGACGCGGTTTGAGACTCCCGACAAAGAGTACACATTCATTACGATCTTCCGCCTGACGCCCAAACGTGTCTTTCTTCTTATCTTGCGTTGTCGGTGGTAATTAGAAAAGCAGAAAACCAAGGGATGTCCAGCAACTTGGCGATGAAAGCGTCGAACTTGAAGCCCAAGATTTGGCCATTGAGTACTCGTGGAAAAAAAGAACGGAAAAATCGTGTAGTAGTCGGATCAGTGTTGCCAGCAGGTAGGCGTTTTTCGTCGAATCATATCCATTACTATATTATGAAGAACAAGGAACGTCAGGAACGTGAGGAAGGAACGTTATTTTTTCATAATTGGTTCTTAGCAGGACACAACTGCAAAATTGTGCAGTGTTCGCACACAAACAAAGTATTTCTAAAATTTTACTTTTGCGAACTACTTCGTGATGCGTACGAATGCTGTTTTCCCAGTGGTCAACCGTCCCCCAGCCTTTGGCTGCGCTCGGAGTTTAGCTGAAACGAAGTATAGTCAGCCCGCGGAGACGCGGTCTCTGCTCATCTAGAAAATGAAACGTATGTGTGTGAAAGGAAGGCGTGCATAATTACCTATCTGGGGAATTTTCAAAATTTACCAAGAAACACGCCGGGAGATGATCCTAGGCGTCTCGCGTCCTGTTTCCTATATGAAATAATATTAGAGAATAACTGAGGCAAGGCAACAAAGAACGCAATAATTATATTTCTTTCGATTCAAGCTTTTCATTATGCAACCCGCTTGTACAAAACAAGTCCTACAAAAGTAGCTACGTCAAGAGCTCCAGCTTATACTCATAAAGCTTGGATCGTTATGTGTTTATTTTCGCTCAAAATCGGCAGACAATTCTTGCCATCTGTTTTTCGCCAAGTTTGTTTTTAATCTGTATTTATTTTATACACCTCCGCGGCTTTTCGTATTTTCAGCGCTTTTCATCTTATAACTTGAATGATAAATAACTGGGAATATTTGAACAAAGTATGTAACGCAGCTATCCTAACTATCGCTGCTAAGCAGAGCAGCACGGACCCCAGCGCGTCCTCCCCGCACGCCGAAAACCGCAAGCTTCCGTCCGACCACGGCGACGCGACCCGTCTTTCCAGGACCACTCCGAAAGCGCCCCCCCCCCCCCCCCCCTCCCCCCGTCTTCCAAGACGGCGACTCGGTTCCTTCCCCCTGCGGTAGATTGGGACCTCCAGGCGTCTCTCTTTACTTTCCCTCTCCATCTCCGGAGATGTTCGCTGGAGCAATACACAAGCACTTTTGAGGGAACCCACTTCTCGTTCCTCACAAAGGATACAGAATGTCCCGCAGCTATCTCGAACTGTTTGTTAGCAAACTTCTTTCCAAAGCGCCAGTATTTTATTGAGCCTAATTATTTAATTGATTAAATCTAATTAGGTACCTTTTTAAATATTGCTTCAAGAAAGAAGGTTTCAATTGGAAAGTTGTATAGCCCCGAGAAACAGTCGGTGGAGGGAGTTGCTTGTATGCGTGCTTGCGGAAATTTCGGTGCGTCCGGACACCAAAATATCCGCACATCGCACGCATACAAGAAATCATATCTCTGATCAAAACTTTCAAGGTGTGTCGATGAAATGAAAGCTGTCTTATTACGACAAAACGATTTGTCAATGGAAGGTTGCAGCTTCGACGGACCGATCTTTCGATGAAGCGTTGTTTGGTGCACTGATTGCCGCCGAATCGTTTTACCGGATACATGGTCGTGTACAAAAGGATTGTACCACAGTAGGCTCGGAGAACACCGCGCGGCACTTGTATGTATCCAATCTGTTACCCCCGCTGGCGATATTCGCCGACGAAATATTGTCAGCGCTAAGACATTCCTATGTAGTAGCTGTTGACAATATATGCTCAATTCACGGAGATGTCGGACTTCTCATAAGGGCAATATACCAACACATCAGAGATGAAAGTCGGCAGGCATTTACAGGCAAACATTGAAGACTCCAAACCCTAAATGTACGCTCACACTTAGACAACTAATAATAAAACAAACAAGATAATTTTCTAGCTGTGTGCACGCGCGTACACGCACCTGCATGCATATTCGCCCGCTCACGGTCGCGCACCCTCACATATGCATGCACGCACGCCTTCGCACGAACGCACGTGTAAGCGCCGTCACGTACTACGCACACACTTATGTGGGCGCTAGCCCGCACGCGCACACGCACGCACGCACGCGTACAAGAAAAAAGTTTTTAACGAAACGTTCCAAATTGTGTCCATGAAACGAAAGAAAGCAGTCTCGTTCGGACGAAAAGATTTGTCGATGGAACATACCGATTAACCAATGTAACGTCGTTTAATGAACAACATGATCGCCGCCAAATGTTTAACCGCATTTAGTATATATATGGTTGAGTACAAAAGGTATCGACTAAACTGGGCTCGGCGAACACCATGACTTAAAATAGCGCAAAACAACAGGGAAGGAAGGACGAGGTAGACAGGAAGGGCGTTCCTGTCTACCTCGTCCTTCCTTCCTTGTTGTTTTGCGCTATTTTAAGTCATGATGGACAACCAACTAGCCCGCCAGCTCATCTTCTCTCGGCGAACACTTCTGCGCAGTGGCATACGCTGAATTAATATTTAAAAATATACTTATTTCTCAACGCCCTGATCACAAGGCATACATTTCTCCACGCAGAGACTGATGCACAAAATTATCGACCTGCACTTAGCAACAAGCAAGCAACCAAGCATCCGTTGTTGGGTCAAGCTGACAAGGGCCCGAGGCCCTTCACTTTGCCGCCCTCCATACCAGCGCAGTACCAGCCCTTTGCTCTGAGACGCACGGGACATAGCTGAGAAAGCGACATGCCCCCCACCCCCCTCACAAAAAAAAAAGAAAAGAATAACACTGGGAGGAAGCGGGAACAACGAAAGGCGCCACACATTCAGCTCGACGGTCTACGCAAGCTGTAAAATGGGGGAGGAGCATGGCCGGAGCCTCATGTCAAGTTAACAAGAATATACTACAACGACAAAAGCGAACCACAAAAAGACTCATTTTCTAGACAGCGAGCGCCATCCAGGGCAAACTAGCTGAACTAGCTAGTTTGTCGTGACGGTTTCGTGAACAAATGCTCTGAAATTTAATTTTTGGAAAATATTATTTCACGTCTGTGTTCTAGAATACACTTTCCACAGTGTGGATTTGTCTGAAATTGATTATAGCGCCGCATTTATTTAAAAAAAAATATTTTTAAATTTTCTAATGCATTTCTATGAGGAAAAAGGGTTTCACAGTTTATTTTTTATTTCAGTGCATAATTGATATATTTAAAAACTAAGTAATCCAGGCCGTTAAGAACACTTACATGACTCTGTGAAACGCTTGTTGCTTTTCTGTGATGATTTTTAAGACAGCTAGTCATGAAATAGTGAGTCCCACGCTTAAAAATTACTTTTTCAGAAACCTTCGAAAAAACAGAAAGCAATGCAATTGGTCTGTAGTTATCGATACACGTGGAGCTTCCAGATTTGTGTACTGGCACAACCAAAGCAGTTTTCCAGGCTGACGGAAATGTAATTGTTATTAAGGACATGCTAAAAAATGTGATGCAGTACAGGAGCCAAGATATCAGAGCACCCTTTTACAATAAAAGCCGGGATCCCATCTTCCCCACATGACTTTTTTGGGGCAAGTTCTTTTATGGCCGAGACCACGTCATCAATAGTCAATACGGGAGTTGGCATCAGAAGGGGATTTTCATAACACAGGGTTGCGTTGTTGGACTGGAGGACATTGGGGTTTCCTATTGATGAGAAGTGTTTTGCAAAGAGATTGCACACACAGAATGAGTGTGCAACTTTTGAAAAGTACTGAAAGTACTTTTCATAAGTAATTTCATTACTTTTGTAAAGTAATTCTAATGTAATGTCATTACCTTTAGTCTCCGGTAATTTGTAATGCAATGTAATTACATTCTTGCTGTTTTCAGAAAAGTAATTAGTTATGTAATTTAATTAATTTTCGAAAGTAATTTTGCCATCTCTGATACAGGCTGCGTGATTTTCATTCCAATAAATTGATTTTATAAAATCCGTTAAATGTACACACATTCGCCCAGTGCAGGCGGGTTATAGGCTAGGGGACATTATATAAACTGGTAATCTTAACAATAATTCAAGTAATCAACATAATATTTTTTTTAATTATTATTTTAATTAACACATTTTAACACGGTTTTAATTATAAACTTGCTGCGCATCATCAAAAAACACTAAATCAGTTAGTTTTAAAACGACCTGAAGCAGGTGGGAAACGCGGGGTTGCGCCAACGTTCCCACTCGTGCAGCAGAAGAAAAAAAAAAAACAACAGAAGGTGGTGAAACGTGTATGAATAAGTTATCATCCACGTTTACCCACCGCTGGCTTTGCGCCTTCTTTACTAGTTTGGCAACTTAAGCGCACACCCGCGTTACCCACGTGCTTGACGTCGTTCTAAAATTGACTGATTTAGTGGTTTTCGATGAAGCGCAGAAAGTTTCTTATTGAGACTATATGTTCATACTCACTAATCAAATAAGTTAATTAAGAAATGTTTGTGAATTATCTGAATAATCGCGAAAATTAGCCGCCCATATAATCTCCCCCTGGGCGCATAACTCGCTTGCACAAACAGCCTTAGTGCACCTCTTCCGGAATTTTTGTAATAAATTTGTTTGAATGAAAAGCAAACACCCTGTATATCTCAAGGTCGCAGGCGTTTTGGGGCAACTTTTTGACAGCTTATGACTAACCGGATTTTGTAGGGATGGGAAGATAGCCTTTAAAAATAGGTGCATAAAAATTTAAGCCGCAGTCATTTCTGGGAAACGTTTTGGCGGCTTATGATTAATGGGATTTTGTAAGAATAGTAAAGGTTACGTTAAAAATAGATAAGCAAAATGTTGATTTGTTTATTTATAAATTTGTATTTTGTGACTCTTGTGGAGAATCACTATCGGATATAGAATCATAAAATAGTGTCGCAAAATCAATACGTCTCTTAACAGAATCCTTCAAGATAAGGTAATATCTCACCAATGACCAGTTTTTGTTTTGATTTTGGTATCAAAGGTTTTTCAGGGTTCACCACACTCTGCGAAGATATGGTGCCTATTCTTTTGACGTTCGATTCGGAAATTGAGGACGACGTTGATGCGACCGCTACACTTTTGTCCAAGCTAATTCAGAGCAGGTAAATAGCGATAATGTTTTATTGCTACTTCTATTTGTTCCCCAACTTGTTAACACAATTCGGTTGCTTACATTTATGGTCTGTGTCTTACGGCAACCGATATTTGAGTTAAGCTTGTGTAAGGAGTTTAGATTGGGCTTACGGGACCTGTCCCGATTGGACAAAGCCCCGAATATAATGTCTGCTTCCAGTAGACATCAGCCAGTTGATTTTCCTCTGATTTGCATCCTCTTTGGTTACCCGAATAGTCCCAAATTTACGTTCAGTGTCCCGAAATATTACAGACTCTCCTGATTGTGGAGATTATAATAAGTATCCCGTCATTTAACAGACACGCCTGTACACAACATGCCTCTTATTCTCTTAGGTTTCTGTATTGGCAATGAGTGAGCCTGATATTATTTTCGCCAACATTCTCAAAAAGACACATGTGATTTAGGGAAGCAGTTAGACCGCGAGTATCTTTGTGACATCAACAAAGTCTCCACGGTCACCACCAGGCATTCATTGAGGATCTCGCAAAGACACTTGCGACTGCGAACATATCTTTCCACGTCAATCACCAAGGTTTTACAAACTTCAGTTCTAAGTGAACTGAACAGACCTTTTCTGGCAGGACAGCCTCGATGAAGTCGCACCTCGATGTGGTTAAGAAGAGACATATTGGGAAGATTCTTGAATATGCAGGTTACTCGGCCGTACATTTTCAACTGGACGGATTAACTCACGTCTACGGCCATTTTGTTGAGCTAATGCACTTGTTGCTCCACTCAATGGATCCTTTTGTCGGCCCACGATTTTACGATCTTGGTGAAGGAACCAAACGGTGGGACAATTCAGCGGGAATTTCTGGAGACCTACCAGAGACTGGTAGTCAACAAAGTCCCCCCCAAAAAAACAACAACATCAACAACAACTATTTTTTGTGAAGATTGACTAAGCTCTATTTATGATATTCACGTCTCAGATTCTAAAATGAAAGATTCCTAACCTAAACCATATTACTTGGTATTCCACCGCTTTGTATTTCGTGGCAGAGCAGATTTTTGAGGTGCATGACTTTCGGCAAATTTGCTGTTTGATATAAAAAGTGCGCTTGAAATTTATGAAAAAACGTTGGCGCTCCGTTTTCACCACAAAGCCACCCTTGCGTATGGAGGGGAGCCTGTTGGGGCTCATTTAAAATCAGTACTGTTCTATGCAGAAAACACGGCAAGGCTTTGTGCAGAATTTAAAGCTGACTTTGCTTCGAAGCTGGTGCAAGTTGTTTTACTTGCACCAGCAAGTAAAATGGGGTTGTTGTTGCGGTTAAATCCGTAGTTCAGTCTCACCGAAGGAAGGACTTGGAATCCTATTCAGAATGCACCTGTGTTGAAATGCCTACGAAATTATTCTTTCCCTCCCCTCTTTGATGAGGCAAAGTTCATAGAACGCTTCAAAGCCCTCCAAAAAACCATAAACTTTTCTAAGTTTTGGGTCCATGATTATGGTGATTTTAATTTACCTGGAATTAACTGGGCAACTGGTATTGCTTCCTGTACAACAAGCGTGACTTCGAGTAAAGCGTCGTGGCTACTATCATTTGCAAACTTTTTCATTTTTTTTTCGAGTATAATGAAATAGCGAATGCATGTGGTAAAGTTCTTGACTTGTGCTTATCTAAGTCCCCGCTTGAGCGGACAATGGTAGCTGATAACCCACTTGTGCCAGTCGCTTTTTGTTCTTCCCGGGGAGATTATCTTGGTTTATACGGATTCCTTGAACAGTACAACTGGTCGGAAGTCTTAACTGACGAAATAGTCGACTGAGCTACTGAAAGATTAAGTTCCATTGTTAGAAACTCACTTAATGCCTTTGTTCCGAAACGGCTCATGTGCCCCTCCAACTATCCTAGCTGGTTTTCTAGAGATTTAAAGATTTCCTCAGGGAAAAAGCTGCACTATCATGGATTATATAAAAAGACAAGACTAGAGGTTTGGTATCAGAAATTCAGAATTTATTGATGCCTGGTTAAACAAATCTATAAACAGGACAAGCGTATGCACCTTAATGGCCTTGAAAGTAGTTTGTCTAAAAATCCTAAAGAGTTTTGGAGATACGCGAAGCAACACCTTCGGGAAAAGAATTTGAACATTTGCCTTCATGATGGTGCTAGGTACAATACCAGCTGAAGTAGCAAATCGTTTTACTGAATTTTAGTTCTTGCTACGTGCCTCAGCAATTAAGTAATATTAATACCTTGGGTGTAGAACGTGATGACTTTTTTGTTATTTTACTGTCGGCATTGAAGATATATTCGAAGCAATAGATCAAATGAAACCGAAAGTTTCTACGGGTATTGACGGCATACCCACTTTTATTATCAAAGGTTGCTCTGCTATATTTGCCTCTGTTCCGTGTCATATTTTCAACTTATCTCTTAAACAAGGACTTTTCCCTAAGCTCTGAATGTTCGCCATTGTTGTCCCGGTATTAAAAGGAGGTGATTCTTGTTCAGCTTGTAATTATCGTCTGGTGACATTATTATGTGGATTTGCAAAAGTGTTTGATAAAGTAGTTCATAAGCGTGTTTATCTTTACCTGAACTCGGTGACATCTGATGAACAACATGATTTTTAAGAGGTAGGTCTGTAGAGTCGAATTTGTGTTGGTTTTTAAGTTACACTGCACCTATAGTTACTAGTAGAGGTCAAGTTTACGCCATCTACCTAGACATCTCTAAAGCATTTGACTGCGCTAGGCACGATTTATTGTTGAGCAAGCTGGCCTCACATGGTTTCAACCCGCATTTATGCAGATGGCTTCATAGCTATTTGTGTGATCGTCGCAATTCTGTTGGTGTCAATGGCATCTTCTTCGAACAGTTTATTTCAACATGTGGCGTGCCGCAGGGCTCAATGCTTGGCCAGCTTTTGTTCCTGTTGTTTGTAAATGACATTGCTTATTGTGTTAGCAATGCTATCATCCTTCTGTTTTCTGAGGATGTTAAGTTATTTCTAAGTGTGAAGTCACTATGCGACTGCTCTCTTCTCCAAGCTGATCTACATCGAGTTTGGAGATGGTGTTTAGAAAACAGCTTGTTACTTAACCCCTTGAAATCCAAATCAATGGTGTTATCCAGGAAGCGTGATGTTACTTGTTTTGATTATTACCTGGATGGCGTATTAGTTCCTCCAGTCCCCTTTATCAGGAACCTTGGAGTGTATATTGACAACTCACTTTCTTTCAAGCATCGTGTCTTCGCTACTGTAAATGCAGCGTTGAGGACGTTAGGAATGATTTCAAGAATGTGTCGTCAATTTTCAGCTCCCTGTTGCTTGCTACTCTTATTTAAGTCTCTAGTTCGATCGCGACTGGAATTTGCCTTAGTCATTTGGAATTCATTGACTCTGTCTCAAGAGCTAGCTATTGAAAATGTGCGGAAACGAATGGTAATAAGTCTATATGACCGCTACATTGGAAGGAGATATTTTTATCACTTTGAAACATTGCTTTATAAATTTTCGCTGCATAAATTGGCCGTGAGAAGGCAGTACAGAGGTTTTCTATTCCTTCACAAAGTTGGTCATGGCTGGGTAAAATCGGCGGCTTTATTACAAACTATTGAGTTTCATGTTCCCTCTCGCCCGAGCCGAAACATTTCAACTTTTTATCCATCTTGCTTGTCCAGTGTGATCCCACTGTCAAGGTTACAAATTGCTTATGATTCACAAAAATTGAACCACGACATCTTTTCATCCAGTCATGAGTTTATGTTAAATCGACGTGACTGAATGTCTGCGAACTATTTAATAATCAATTACTTTTATTGACTTAAGTTTGTTGTTTCCAGTATTTTCAGAATTTACTCCATGTATGTTTAGTGCCCCACACTGTAAACCGAGAGGTTGTTTGTGAACACGAGAAAAATAAGACAATTTATTATTATTATTATTATTATTATTATTATTATTATTATTATTATTATTATTATTATTATTATTATTATTATTATTATTATTATTTTTATTATTATTATTATTATTATTAATATTATCTTTCAAGCACGAGCTGTAGGGTGCTGTCCCACAAGCCGCTTCTCGCTTTGACAGGCCCGTGTATCTGCCTTGTTAAATTTGTGTTCAAATAAAATTATTATTATTATTATTATTATTATTTTTATTATTCGTATTATTCTTCTTATTATTATTTTTATTATTATTATTCAAGGGAAGAAGAAGACGTCGCCGTGAGCAGTCGTTCTTTTCAGCTGTTCTCATTATTTATCATCAGAAATCGGTTTTTAAAGCTCTTCAACTCCGCTTCAAGCTGTCCGAGACACAAGCACAAGCACTGGGTTCTTCGCAGCAGGTGAAGTGAATCCGGACCTGGTCAGAACTGTCGTTTTTGGCCTCCACTGCCAGGGCAGGCTTCCGCCTTATTTCCCTGCAGAGCTTTGTGTTCGTCCAAAGCCAGCTCTCCAGCAAGACCATCTTCGCGGTGAGCTAACCGATTTCTCTTTCATCTGCACGAGCCTTCTGAGCAGAGACTGAACTGGTGCAGATCATGGCTTCAGCTGTGGAATGCGCTAAGTGCAGCAAACGAATTCGGAGCGACGGCAAACACATGGTTTGTGCGACTTGCAGGAACGCTTTCCATCTTCGTAAAAACCGCGCAGGCGTTTGTGAATCAACGTTTACTGCCATGAGTCAAGTGAACAGAGACAATTGGATCTGCAGGTCTTGTCGCAATAATGAGAGCCTCTCAGTTCCAAACCCAGCGCATTCCAGTCCACCAAATCCACCAAAGGAAACTGGCTCCTTAAGGGAAAAACTAACGTCCATGAACGCAAAACTTGAAGCCTTACTTTCCCTGAAACAGATCGAGCGTCGACTCCCCGGAAGTGCTCCCCGCCAAGTTTGACGGACTCCTCGCCCTGGGGCCTATTGTTGAGTGCCTCCAGACGACCGTGAAAGACGTCCAAACACCGATTGGTGACTTCTCTAGAAAATATAACTCTCTTTTAACGCTAGCAACATCAAATAATCAAACGGTGAAAGCCCTCCAGGCCGAGGTCTCCGATCTCCTAGCCAAGGTACAGTCCCAAGCAACAGAGATCCTAAAGATCCGTACTGAGCAAAATGAGAGCGAACAGTACTCGCGTCTTGCTAACATAGAATTGCACGGCCTGCCGATCTCTCCGGGAGAAAACCTCGTAGCGTCTATAGCCGTGCTCGCGAGTAAGCTGTCTATTGCGAAGACATTCCAGTGTTCTGACATTCAGGAAGTACATCGCTTGCCAGACAGGCGCGATTGCACCAGTCCTAGTCCGATTCTCTTCAGTCAGTCTGAAGGACGCCTGGATGGCTGAGCGTGGTGCCCTTCGTTTGCTGAGTCAAACGGGGGGCATCCCACGGCTCTACTTCAATGATAACCTGACCCGAGCGAACAAGGAGCTGTTTTGGCTAGCAAGACAGAAAGGCAAGGCTCAAGGCTATAAATTCGAATGGGTGAAAAGGGGAAAAATATTTGCCAAGAAGAGCGAGGGTTAGGACCTCATTCGTGTCAACCAGATAACGGACATCGACAGCATTGTATTGGCCCCGAATGAATTTTGCTCGAGTGTCAGATTTCCACAGACTTCGTAATTTTTTTGAAGACTCTTTAGACTCATCGTGCACTGTAGTTCATGTTAATATCAGGAGCCTTCGAAAGCATTGGAATGAATTCAAAGTAATACGTAGTAATATCAACACTTCAGTTGACGTTTTTTTTCTCTCCGAAATTAATATTGCAGCAGAAATGACAAGTTAGTTTTCTATGTCAGGCTATAACAGCACGTTTACCACTCGGCCATGTTGCAGAGGGGGTGGGATTGCAGTCTATGTTCGTGATAACTGGTCCGTCAATACCCTAACGGTTACGTTCAATCACGCCGAATGTATTGCGCTCAATATCACAAATGAACTTAGCTCGATATGTTTTTTAGCAATATATAGGCCTCCATCAGAACACGTATGCGATTTTTTGTATGAACTAGGTGGTGCTCCTCGGCAGTCGTCCACTTACGATCAATTATGCATTCTCGGTGGTTTTAACATCGACATTTTGACTCCTTCAAACTCTTCAGTATGCACTTACCTCAACACTCTTTCTGGTAACGGGATTAGCAGCTTGATAAATGCTCGGACCCGTGAAGAAATTCTTTCGGGTCGGTTGGTCATCTCATGTGTAGACCATATCAATCTCCGAACATGTTCACAAAGAGTCCAGTCAGCAATTATCCCACAGAAGCTTGCGGATCATTACTATATTTCATGTCGGTGGTCCAATGTTAACCCTTACCCGCAAAGTAGCTTACTGGGTACTGAAACATCTGTTACTCACACCGCTAAATTTGATGGTCTTGTTTCTTCCTTTGACTGGAATGGCTTTCTTCAATCAGTTAGTTCCACGGTCATATACCAAAAGTTCGCTCATGTCATTATTATGTTTTACGTTTCCTCAAGAAAAGAAATCTGCGTTAAAAGACGTCGGCCTAATCACTACTGGTTGAATGCAGACATTTTGGCGGCAATAGCAGAAAAGAATTTACTTGTGGGCTCGATATAGGCGTTCGCCTAGTAATACTGTACTTAAATCGAACTTCCGAATTTGCAGAAACATGGTAAATGCTATGATTATTTCGGCAAAGCGAAAGTATTTTCATAAAAAAATTTCAGAGTCTCGCTCGAACATGACACAGACCTGGCATCTCGTCAATGAGTTTCGATGCAACCCTTCTACAAGTTCTGTTGATAACGTCTTGAAAAAAAAACTTTGCTCCAAATCTCTCAGCTGTTGTAAGAGATTTCAACAGTTTTTTTGCAACCTTTTCTGGTAAAAGCAGAGATTCTTCCATCACCTTCGACAATGTCGTCACAGCTTCTGCTTTTCTTCCACCGCTGAATGATTTCGACCTTCACTCGTTACTGCTTAGTTTCAAGTCCTCAAAATCTCCAGGCATTGACGGCATCCGAGTTTCCGATCTTCGCAGAAAGTTTAAGGTTATCAAGCATGTATTGCTTCATATTTTGAATGGCTTTATTGAGAGTTGCGTTCTTCCAGGTGAACTAAAAACCGCCATTGTAAGGCCCTTATACAAAGGAGGCGGAGCGAATAGGATTGAAAATTACCGCCCAATTTCTATATTACCAATTATTGTTCAAATCCTAGAAAAGACACGTATTCCAAGTTATGTCATTCTTTCTAGACGTGCATAGTTTCCTCTCACCTAGTCAGTTTGGTTTTATTTGGGGAAAAGGAACTCAACCTCTGCTGGAAGACTTTTCAGATTTACTTTTTTCCGGTTTTGAAAGAAATCTTGTTAGCTGTGCCCTTTTTTAGACGTATCTAAGGTGTTTGATACGGTCAGCCATTCAGTCCTCTTGAGAAAGCTTTATAGCTACGGCTTTCCCGGCCCGTTTTTTTTTCTGTCCAATTACCTTATGAATCGCTCACAGCTTGTAATTGCAGCTGAGTCCCGTAGTCCACAAACAATGTTAAGAGCAGGGGTACCCCAGGGCTCAATTCTGTCTCCACTTCTATATAATCTGTTTGTTAATGATATTTCAACATCTCTCTCTCTCTGAAGCCAATCTTTATCATTATGCGAACGATACTATAATAGTCACACGACATCTTAATTTTGAAAATACCGCCCGCTCACTACAGTGTGCTGCGACTACAGTAATGGACTGGTTTCAGCGAAACCTTATGGACGTTAACGTAAATAAGATTAAACTTATCTGTTTCCATAATCCCCTTAAATACGTGCGTTTGGATTTCCCTTTTGTTTTACATCACTCAAAATGTGTACCATGCAAGTCTGTTTCATTGGAATATGTTGAATCTGTCAAGTACCTTGGAATTTTATTTGACTGCGGCCTAACTTGGAATGCTCAGTTCATGTCACTTTGTGCAAAGCTAAGGAGTGTAAGTTGCCTTTTGTATAACACCAAATCGCTTATGCCTTTTTCGGTACGTAAAATAATCGCCCACACGCTTGCATATAGCGTTTTAAGGTATGGGATTTCAGTGTTTGGAAACTGTTCTGCCCAGTGGCATGGTAAAATAAATAGCATTTTGAGAAATATTTTGAAAAGTTATTTTATGGCTTGCAAATACCTGATGACAGTGACCTGTTCAACTTTCTGCAATTCCAATGTCTCAAAAGTCTGTTTACTCGAACTGTTGTCCAACGTTACTTCTGGTCTGATGATTTCAAAAGAGAAAACGTACCTACTCGTTCCCTTCGCTTTCAAGAAACATTTAAAATCCCCTTTGTCCGTACTCGATACGGTAGGAATACGCGCGAATATTATGTGCCTGAAACCTTTAACAATTTGCACTCTGAAATTCTGCAGGCTAATTCTTTGAGCGAGCTGAAGAAAAGTATGAAACTTTATCTTTCTGGAGGAGAGATTACATAACAACGTTTATATTTAGTGCATATGTATTTGTGTACATATTATTCATGTTTTGTACACTCCTAACTGCTTTATTCTCGTTTTTTAACGTCCACATTTCTTTATTTTTGCGAATTTTTGCACTGACTTTGTTCTTGGTCGTTTCACAATGGTGTCTATATTTTCTACATTTCCATTTGTGCATATATTCGTCATCTTGTCTTGTGCACTCCTAACTGCTTCATCATCGTTTTCTTTCCCGTTCTCTGCTTTTTTGTGCTAATTTTTTACTGTCTGTGTTCTTGGACATTCCACCTCTGTTTTTTGTATTTTTGGGCGGTGTCACACAAGCCACTGTTGGCTTTGATTGCCCCAGCTGTCCTGTTAATTTATGAATGTTCCTGAATACAAATTATTATTATTATTATTATTATTATTATTATTATTATTATCCAGGGGCGCTCTGTGCAGGGAGCTGTCAACTGCGCAACAATGTTAGAGCTAACCGACATTACATTTTTTTAAAGATCTATTTAGAAAAAAGACCTCGAGGAAAAATGTACCACTTAGGTTAATGCACAAAATGAGCGCTTTACAACATCACTGTAGTTTTGACGCCAGGCCTTAAAATTTAGGATACGAAAAAATGACGACCGCGTATTCGCACTAACTGCGTCGCTCAGTGCACATGATTGAGAAGTACAAATTTTGTTCAAATGGCACTGAAAGGATGGAAACAGCGGGGTTTAATTTATGGTAGGACTTTCAAATCCTGAATTCTGTTCCAAGGAAGTTGGATTGGGCTGCGAAAGACAAAATTCTTGAGTTGCTTGAAAAAACCTTGGCATAAAGCGGGTATTTTTACCTAGAACTAAAATAGCGGGCATGAAAGATGCAAATCGAACACTCCGTTGTTTCCCCATAATTTCCGTAGAAGTTGAGAGATAGCACGGTCCCTCACATGAACGAAAACAAAATTGCGTCGCAACAGCTTGTTAATAGGGGACGCCGCGTTTCTTGTCCACACTCATCCGACATGCGCAACTTCTCTGGCGCGCCGCTGGCGGCTCACTGTATGACGTATAAACAAGAGCTTGTATATAACTCTTGCTGCAAGGTTTTATGGCACTTGTATACCTGTACACCGAGGTTTTATAGACCCAGTTTGCGGTATTTCGTTTAAATAATGGATGAACGATAAGGCCGTTGGCATAAAGTTTTCCTATGTCTTAATAAAATATTTAAGGTTGCTTCACATATATTTAACGACATAGTGAGATATAAAATACGTACTGCAAACGACTTATTTTTCGCGGGCTCAATATTTCGCTATTTAGGTCAAAGCTGATGTTTTGGAATTATTCGCGGGTTCTAATTTTCGCGACGCGGTGGGATCTCAATATAGATTCCAATGTGTTTGCTTTTTACCGGAATTGTTCGCTGGACCTATTTTTCGTGAATTGTAGGCGATTCGCGAAATTTGCGAAAATTTGGTACTTTCGAAAATTATGTCGTTTAGAGTATATTGAAATTATCACGCGCATTTGTTTTGGTTATTGCTTTACTAAAAAAAAGCATTGCTTATTGTGATATATTTTTATGAAAGTTTCCTAGCCTTCCTCAATCGCATGTTAGGGTTGCTTTCACCTGCATATGAGTGTTACTGCGACAGCGTTATATATGACTTGTAATGTCTGCCCTGTTAATAAATACTTTAGGCGTCTTAAAAGCGAGTAATTTTTAAAAAAAAATTAGGATTTGGTTTACAACATAATTATAAACTAAACTTGCAACTTTTTTACAGTTTGGACCAAGCTAAATGGAAAGAAACTAGCCCGAGAAAAGACTACTTCGAGTAAGCCGAAAGCGATTTTTCCCTTATACGTCATTTACTCCACAGGCATCACTTAGTTTAAAAAAAATGTTTACATCTTGATCAGTCCACGCACTATTTTTCACTTAACCTTCTGACAGGCCACACATAATGTAGGTTTATACGACATAAAAGTAAAAACTAAGGAACACTCACAAGACGCCAACCGACTGTTCAAACATCTGTTGAGCAATTTGTACAAATTGTTTTATAACAAGCATTGTATATATGAAGGGTTCTTGGCTTTTTATATTTTAACAGAAAACGAGTTTTTGAATAGTCACGTAAGTGACAAGGGTATAAAGAAGCATTAGACCGACTTTGTCAATGGGGAACGTGGTGCGGCATCATGCTTACTAGCAAGGAAGAATGAATAAGAACGTTTCAATAACTACACAGGAAGACAATAACGCGAAATATCCATCAGATACCAATGTTGGTTCAGAGACGCCCAGAATCGTAATAATCTCTCCGTCCGAACTGTCGATATTAGGTAGATTGGAAAAGCCTTCGGTATACACAACCCAGCCGGAGAGGGCTAAATTAATCTAGGTTGTTTAATACGGGCTACATAAATTCGGGTCTACATATAACTAATGGGCAATTTAGATGCTGTATACAAGTCGCAGATCACAGTTCCTTATAACAAATCTTGGTTTTGTCTGGAAATCGAGTGCCCTGAAGGTTCGAAAGGCCAAGAAACACAAAACGTGATATTCTTTGTCCAAAGTCTGGGTATGTCGGCTTTAAGTTGCCAAACAAATGCCGAAGTTATGCTTCCGTGCCTGGTCATTCTTTTGTCACCTGGCTTCTTTGGGCCTAGATTGCCAAACAAGGGCCAGAATTATTCTACACTTCTAATTGTTTGGCTGGTAGTGGCATCTTCGACTTTTGTCTGGCACTTTAGCCTTCATGTGGCGAATGAGACAAAAGCCACAAGAAATAGGAACTGATTAACTTCTTGGAGCGAAAATATTATTAGGCCAAAGTTAGGCCCCTAGGATCGTTGTACTTGGGCCAAGGTGGCTTTCACTCTTTCGTGCTACCTGGAAGAAGGGTCGTGTTACTTCTGAGAAGCGCGTGAAGTCACAGCTACTATGCGTAGACAATTTTTGATAATTCTACGAAAGTGAGAACTTGAGCTAAGGCGTCAATCAAACATATCCTTACTTTCGGGGGCGACACAAGGTTTTAATACATTAATCCTGAATGTTCCATTAAAAGAATAAATATCATAGTCTTGCGTTAAAATTAAAACAAAAACAAAAGCAACCTTTCTTGGTATGAAAATTTAGGAAAAGATAATTTAAAATATGATGTTTTATCAGATCGTCATGGACAGACACGCAGATACTAAGTAAATAGCACCTTAGCGCAGTGAAGTACAGCTGAGCTGATGTTGTTTTAATTAGCATATATATCTAAACTATCTCAACTATTTTCAAAGACAACGGTACAGGTTTCAACCCTTGCAGTATTGAGGACTTAAGAAAGATCCTTCTCTTCAGTGAACACTATGCTCAGTAAAACACTAGTAGATGACACACCCATTACAAACACTTTAAGAAGGAGTTAGCTAGGACTGTTAACAATATATGATGGTATATTTGATCCAGCCTGTATGAGCAGTGTAACTGAACAACACCGACTTGTCCTCGGGACTCAACCAATTTTTTTGCAAATTTCATTAACGTTACAATAAGGTAATATTTTAGAATTGAGTAGCCACCAGTAAACAGAGGCCCAGGCAAGGGGTTTAGGTAAAAATTCATAACGTTTACCCTTACCTACTTTTCATCAGTAAACAACTTTGCTGCTCTTCCCGCAACAACAACCTAATTTAATTAAAATAGGTTAATAACCTAGGCTAGTGTGTGAAAGGTCATACTTATAAACTCCAGAGACAATAAAAAAAACTGTGTTGTCCCGTTTTTTAGTGTATTTTCCCTTGTCTCGCGGTTTTATAAGTACGAACTCAGTTAATGCTTGGACAACCCTCATTTTTGTGTGAGGGAAAAGAGTCACAATGCAGAACCAGTATTTTACATTTCAGTGGCTCTCAACAAATCGTTTATTTAAAAGTTTATGACAGCCCTTAAAATTATTTACGGAAACAGTTGGCACCAGAAAGCTATTCGGAACATCCAGCGGTTAAGAAGGAAGATAACCAACAAGGAGATAAAGGAGCAACACT